>JASDQU011506788.1:0-22861 GCA_032191745.1 Picea mariana | reverse complement strand
TTATTTTTGAAATTTTCTCTTAATGGAGAATAAAAGCTACATGAGATTCTTGGCGGGGAAGACCATTTGGTTCCCTAATTCCAAGAAATACATAAACCCATCTTTGGTCTACTATTTTGGGGGGGGTTCTTTTTCACTCACTTACTCATTCATTTTTCATTGTTCACATCTTTCATTATGTTCTCTCTCAACTCATTCTTTCACCCTCATTCTTTCACCCCCTCATATTTCCTCATTTGTGTTTTGGCTTGAGAAAGGAAAACAAATTTTTGGAGAGGAGCCATGGCTTTGTTGGCTATAAAGACTTGTGGTGTACTCCAGCCATGAATTGATGTTTGGATGTCTGAGATGATTTGGTATGTGTTTCATTTTGCTGACAACTACTAATCCTGAGAGTTCTAGAATGGAGATTGTTGACCAGATGCACTGTAGCCCTGGAAGGAGATGGTCAACTTGAGGGATTGCGTGGAAGAGAAGGGTGTCCATTATCTTGGGTTGTTGAGGTTGGGTAGAAGAGAGTTGGTGTTCTTTGGATTTCTATGGGTGCTTGTTGACGGGCGAAATTGACTGCTCATCAACTGGAGGGGTGGATCCGATCTGGGGTTGTCTAAATAACCCAAGCTGTTTGGATTAATCCACTCCGATGGGTTTAGCGGCTCTGTTGGCCAATCTAAATCCTAGGAAAGTAAAAAAACTAAGCTAAAGAGACTAATCTAAGTAGAAAACAACTAATGCAACCTATATACAAATCTAATATATATTTACATTTTTACTGGCTAACAAAATAATAGTTCTACTTATTAATATACAATGCATAGATATATTTATATTTCTATTATATGTACAATATTCACAAATTGCAACTTTTTAATCAAAAACCTACGGAAATCATATATAAATTAACAACAAAAGCTATTGTTCAGTATTTTATGAAAAAGAAATGAAATGATAACTATCTAAGTTAAGCAATAAAAATAGTAATTTGTACTGTATATCTATCTAAACTACAGAAAATTCTCATATTAATTAAACTATTAAAATAATTTAGCAAACTAACCTGAAATCATCATCTCCTACTTGTCCTGTGCATGGGCATCTGCGTTCATTGTTTGATGAGGCCAACCCACATTAGATTCTCCAATACTTCGCGTAAACACAAAGCAACAATGCTTCTGAATTGCTAATGAAAGAACAAGTAAAGGATATAGCAACAACAATTTTATAATTTACAAACAATCACATCGAGATAAATCCCTCTGCAAAGATTTGTAGATAACTATTCATTTAATAAAGAAGATTAACCTTCTGTTCATTAAATTAAAACAGGATAATTTTTGTATGTAAAACGAGATACATCAAATATGGACACTATATAAATCATATCATATCAACCTGTAACAAATTATGATATCTAAAGTAGTCAATAATTTGATTACAAATTGAAATGCACAAAAACTTGAACAAAAGTATGATAAATTGAAGCTAAAGCCATACAAAAAATCCACTTTCATTCGAGTTTGTATAATCATCAGTCCATAGTCTCTTCTCTCCCAGCAGTGATGGATTGTTTACAAAAAATAATAGGTATATAAAGGCCACGAGATGAAAACCATCCTTGTGGAAATTATCAAAATTGTTTGCAAAAATATGGGAACAATCTCCCAAATTCCTATTCCTATCTAAGACTAACAGCCTAATCCAAAACTATGTAAAAAAAACATGTTGAAAGATGCAACAATCAATCCAATTTCCTTTGAAATTCATGTGTACATGTAGATGCACAAAAATACACGATTTCAATTTGTGTTTAGTTGTAAAATCAACATAAATTCAAATTTTATGACTAGCTACAGAATCTCACGATTCTGGATTCTGTAGCTAGTTATTATTTACAAACAGAATCGTATTGAATCAATTCAATCATAACAGAAATATATGTGATTTATCAAACAAATCCTTTATACTAATTCAAAGAAAACAAAATCATTTTTAAATTACTTTTGAAATATCATACCTTGGTTTCAGGGATACGATCCGATCAAGCTATTTTTGAGTTAACAATGGCAATGGCCACCTCTACATTTTTGAAAACCACAGAGCCTGTAGTATTCTTGCTTTTATCATTAGCTAGCAATCTGTCATTTTCTTTGGTTAACACAGTTACTTGGTCCTCCAAGGACTTGATTCGGGATTGGAGCAGGGGGACATCTGTATAATATCGGTCAAGCCAAGAGTTGCATTCACTACACTATGGTCGATCAGGTTGTGTAATCATAGGTGAGGGATCTCATAAATTACCAACAGTTCCATTGTTGAGCTCGATCCCCGAGAAATTAAGGTCATCTCTAAGGCACAGTGGGAGGTTCGATACGTAGTCATAGCCCTTGGCTAAACAGAGGCTGTGTGAGTAAGGATACTCCTCGGTTAGAAATCGCTCGATTTCAGAATCAGAATCTTCACTCAATACAATTGGTTTCTGATCTGTGTTTTGTTTAGGCTTATTGCGAGTGCACCTTGATACCCAGCGTGCAGCCTTCTTACCTTTGCAATTGAAATCATTTTTACCCTTACCTTTCTTCCTTGCAGGCCTCTTAATAGGCTTAGCACTGTCTTTCAAACTTGAGTCAGGCAGGGTGTCGGGTAAGTTATCGTTCGGGTAGGTCGAGGGTTCAACAGAGGGTAAGAGTGTAGGAGGGGGCATGATAGGCCCGACAAGGGTTTCGATGACCATGGTTTTGTACACTTGACCAATTTCAGGACTAGCGAAGCCATTCCTCAACAAGAAAGCTTCCCAACAGTCTCCACTCAACCTCAAATGATGGACTATAACAATTTTAATTAAACAGTGGTCGAAGAGGCTGGAGTCAGCCTTTTCCCTCTTGAATCGTTTAGCCATTTTATACAAACTGCGAAGGAGGAAATGTGGCATACTCAAAGGAAAATCTATGAAACTCATAAGCAGTCGTAGGTGGTATAGGAAAACTAGGCCGTATCTACCTTCGCATGTAATGAATTGCTTAATAATAGCCAACAAATCATGCCATCGAAATTTAAGGGTTATAACCGACATACCTTTGTCACAACTGATGATTTTCCTTGAGGTAAACAGGAGAGGCCATGGCACTTCATCAACCTTAGAATTTTTAAACTATTTCTGCCCTTTGGCTGGAAGACCAGTGGCTGAGCTAAGGAAATCCTCGTTCAATTCGAGTTGGACGTCCCCAACTTTGGCCCTGCATCCATCAAATGTGAGGGAAAATTGCTGAGCAACTGTGAGGTTGAAACCCTCGAATTTCTCAATAAAATCCTTCCACCCATTCCTCTCGAGGTCCTCTCAGGAGTTATCAAATAAGAGCAAAGCTTGAACATCGTTGGGTTCGATTCTCACTACAGGAGCCATAGCAAATAGCACATGGTCGACAGGGTAATCGGTGAGGGGGTTTGATAGGGTAGACATAGAACAATTTTCTCGCAGGTTTTCCCAAATCAAACAAAGGCAGCCCACAATGCACGATAGAGCGTTAATTCTTATGCATGCGAGGGTGGTGGAGTAAATTGAAACCATGCAAAACTTTCATGTTGGCATGTACAATAAATGACGCCTTGGTAAAAGTTTCATTCAAATCAAAATCCAAAGCAATGTAAACCAAATGTCAAATGGATTATCACATAATCATTGAAAACCATAAATTACATAACCAAAACTTGATCTGAATGTTTAAATAAACAATAGCATTTGTATGATTCGAAAGAAACTAATATATCGAAAATTGCACCAACGATTCGACCCCAAAATTAATGTGTTCAATAAAACCATTACACCAAGAATTTAATCAAAGACATCAAAATATCAAATATCCATTGCATGAACGAATCCATAAATTGAAACCATATTAACTATAGTCAAATGCAAAGTGAGTGATGAGTTGGTGTTTTGGTAAATGTGTGAGCAGTTGTGAGTTGGAGGTAAAAAGAGTTATCACACATAAAAAAATAGGTTCATAACAATCCAAAAGATCATTCTAATTCCATCAACATGAATCCCAACCATAGGTTTTCACGCTTGCAGTCGTGAAAATGAAAACGAGAAGCAGATATGCGAAAGAAAAGATAATAGTGTCATTTTATTTTAAAAAGTTGCGACGAGTATTGGGGGTTCAAAAACCCTTGTGTAGGCAGCTTGTAAGGAAAATATAGAAATGAAAATGGCTGCCAACAGTGTTGGAAATCCTATGAGAGATTTAGTGTTGACTGGTTTGGCAAGCCGAGTGACACTCTTGAACCATCCTTTTGGATTCATAGCCCTGGATCAGGGGTGACATTTCTCTTGAGACTTGTAAAAGCAATGTCTACGGTTGGGTGGAACATCCTTAGTCTGCAACCAGTTGGTGATTCGTTTCATGAAAGATAAGTGCTCTTTGTCATGGTTTTATTTAGTTGTGTATTTATTTATCTATGAAACTTATATCTATAATATGCATTCTTGTTGGTTATTGTTTTTTATGACATATGTCTCATTTATTTATGTTGTAGCATGCATCTTTATCTTTTCATGTGAATATTTCATGCCTCTTAATTAATTATAAATTTATCTGAATTCGAGATAAGTTCAGAAGTGATTTTTTGGTAGGATGCCCAACCTATGGGTGGTTGGGTATGTTTCCATTGTAGTAGTGTAGCTTGGCATGGGGGTGGCTGGCTACGTTACACTTTTCAACAAAGGATACATTTTCTTTGAAATTTTCAAAGACAAGAATTTTATTCTTTAGAAAATAGAGTACCCATGTAAAACAATATATATCATTAATGAAAGTTAAGATATACCTTGCAGCTACCAATAAAGGTAAAATCATAAAACAAACATCATTATGAACCAACTCTAGGAGGTTCTATGCTTTCCATGCTTTTATGGACTCAAAGGGTTCCTGATGATGCTTTCCAAGCACAAATCCTTTATAGAATCATTAAGTGGGAAACACTTTAGGTAGACTAACAACCATTTTCTGAGTTGCTAGTTCTTGCAGACTTCCAAAATTTAGATGTGAGATTCGTTCATTCCAAGTTTGAGTTCACTCACCAATGTTAGGAAAAAAAATAAAAAATTCCTTTTTGGTTGAGTGATGTCACATAATTTATACAAACTACCCTTCAGGTTGAGAAACCCTCTAGCGACAATCGACTGACTTGTCTTCAAATTGACAAAAATGAACCGATTTTCCCAAAATTCTACATTATTAACTATCAATGTTAATTATGAAACAAACAACAGATTGACATTGAGGTTTGTCACATGATAAACGTAAAAAATTCTCTCATGTTGACAGAAACTTCACCATGACCAACAATATCGAGAGAAAAATCATGAACAACGTAAATCTTCCTTTCCACGGTGTCATTCAAGGATATGACCAATGAAGAATATTTAATCATGTTATCACTATACCCAAAGTCAGCTACACATTTTTTCTATGCAAAATCTTATAGAGAGGTATGCGAAGTTCTAACTTGCAAGGAGAAATTACCATTCATTCGGTGAAAAATAGACATGTCTCCTTCAAGGCATTTGACCTTCTCCTCTAAATCATCTCTCGTCTTATAGAAGACCTTCTCCAGATGTCTATTCTTTCTATAGTATTGACACATATTCTTCTTTATAATTTAACTAGATGTACATATTTTCCTTTTAGTTTTCTAGTCATGGAATCCATGCCTCAATTTAGGGGTATCAAACCATCCTCGTTCTCTTTCATTCAACTTTCTCTTTATCTTGAGAAAGTGGGATTGATTTTTACCACCAAACTACCGTCTTCAAGAAATTTATGTTGATTAGTAGTTAAAAGACCAAATAAATATTCAAAGGCATAATCCATAGCATATTCCTTATGCTCCTGCTAGTTGGTGCAGAAATTTGAAATGAGCACATGCTAGATAGTCGTCTATTCTATCAAAAGGATGAGGTTTGAAAGAGTTGAACACTTTCTCTAAATATATGATGTTTCTTTCGTTGACTTTATTGAACAACGACATCACCTTATTCCATACTTGATGAGGGTAGTCGATTCCAATGATGTGGAGATGAATCTCCCATGAGATATAGGTCATGATGAAACCCAGAACCTCGTCCTTTTTTCCATCAAAACAAACTTTTCTCGATTATCTGAATCTGGAATCACAGTCTTCGTATACTACAATGGTCCTTTACTTCTTAGTAGGTTTTCTATGTGTTAGCACTCTGTAAATCAGTTTAGTTGATAAACATACGATGAAGGTAACTTTTTCAACCAACTTTGAGGCTCGAAACTAGCCTTTCAGACTTGGAGAGGGATCTCTGAGGAAACTATGTCTCTGCATGGGATGTGGCTTTTAAAGAAATGGCTAGATCTAACACCTCTGATATAATGGGTCCTGGTTATATTATGCACAAGAAAATAAGACTTTGGGATATGGAGTCGATTCAAGAAAACAACGAAAACAAATGACTCGGTGACTGAACTTTGAGAGGATAAAGGTTAAGAAATAAACAATCTTCAGTGCAAAATAGTAATGTGTGGTGGATAGAAATTACAGGAAGTAACTCGAAGCACCACTGTGAGTGAATTTAGAGTTAGCTTTTAGAGAAAAACATTTTGTCTAAGTGGCACAAACAAGGGGCATTGCACAGCAAATCCACAAGTTCGAAAATTTATTCCGAAGAAGAAAGAAAAAGATATGGAAAAAGACAACAAAAAGCATATACGCAAGAAAGGGAAAAAAATGTATCCAACTACTACAATTAGAATCTTTTCATCAAAGTTACAGGACTTTTTCATTAAGTTTCAGTCAAACTCAAATTACATACAATAGTTATTGTCTATACCAATTTTTCCAACCAACGTTGTTTACATGAAAATTATCCCCATATATAGAAAATTGATTTCACCCTTGGCTGCTAGGGTCGAATTTCTCCCTCCTAGAATCATGGATCCATTTTCTATGAAACAGAAGAATAAATCCAACGGATTCACTAAAAATAGAAAACCTGACTTTGCCAAATCATAATCGTAACTGAAATATTCTTTACAATCATTGATCATGATCAAAATTAGACCATATAGTTGCGATGAGCCATCATTTTCACTTCCAGACACTCTGTCACCCTTCCACAACAAGTCTGCTATGCAACAATAACCTACAACAAAAAACACAGTGGATTGTGCAACGAACTAGGAAAATAGGCATTAAAGATGACATGATATCTCACTAATTAAACATTGTTCTCCAAAAATGAGAGACATTCTGTATTTAGGACTGTTATAAATACAAACCTCTCTCGGTTTCTCGAAATTCATCTCCTTATGGCCAGAATACCCATCACAAAAACATGTCTCGGACAGGAAATCATGAAAATTGAAAAATGGGGCTCAAATATTCCTTCTAATCTCCCAAAATATGATTTTTTTTTTAAATATGAGAGAGGATTTTATTATTTGGTTTGTACTCAAAAAACACCTCTCAGGGATTTTCAAAATTCCTCTCCAAGCAGGCAGAAAATGATCTTGAAGTTGACCACTAAACTGGTCATTTGCGCAGCACGACTTGCAGCCTATGCGTAGGAAAATCCACTGTGCAATGACATCCTATGTGTGATAAAAACCTATGTGCAATATAATCCATTGCGTAACAACATCCTATGCACAAAAACACACACTACGTGATGAAATCCATTGTGCGACAACATTCTATGCATGACGAAATCCACTGCGCGATGAAATCCTCTACATGGTGAAATCCACTACTCAACGTGTATAAAATTTCATAGTTCTCAATTGTAAATGGAAATGGAACAAATAAATGATAAACTTCCTTTTGAAACTGACCCTTGGGGATGTCAAATGATGTTAGGCATAAAAACAATATGGGTGCTAACAGACATGAGTTTGCAAATTGTTGACAAACCTATAAACTTAGCTATAAAAATCATGGTGGTAACAATTGGATCTAACAGGGATGCTATCCTCCTTGTGAGGTAGAAAACAATAGTAGACGAGGTTCCTATCCATTGGGATGCTCCCAAACTCAACTTTCCAATTATAACTTGTAACCTGCATCCACTGAAAACCCAAAACTATATATGCTCCAAACTAAAATATGAAACTAATATGAAAATGAAAACCACATATTTCTAAAATAAATTCTCATATTACCGAGCTTATCCACACTCCTACATACCCTAACCACTGAAAAACATGACAATCAAGTGAAATCAAAATGCCAATGCAACCATACAAGCACTTTATACACTTTTTTCTTTCTTTGCACATGCTTGCTCCAAAGCCTGTTCACTGATAAGTCATTTAAAAATTTATTTATAAATTCAAATATCAAAAAATAAAAAACACTGAGATTGCTTTCCGCCTCCAACAAAATAGCAAATGGATCGTCAAAAGCGTACATAAAACAAAAAACATGTTTTAGCCTTCCACTCCATCTTGTTTTCATGTAATTCAACTTGTTGATCACCATAAAGAGGACGAAAAATATGCTAAGACGACTGGAAGTAACAATATTTTGACTCAAAGGATAGTGTTGGATGAAATGAAACCCCTGGTGGCAAGCCATCCATATCTAACACTGACGTTGATTGACCATCATATTTATTTCCAAGATCATAGTTGATCACAGACTGCAAATCTGAACTAAGATACCCTTCCATGTAATCATCAACAGGGTCATTAAAGGTATGAGAAGGTTGTTGGTATTCTTCAATGATAAGAATTTGTTCATGTAAAACAATGTCACTTTGAATGCAGTCAGACTTCTCTACTTCCACTATTATCTCATGATTTACTTTCAACAATTCAAAGGAAGAAAAACATAATGGAAGATGGTTTTTATTTGCATGTCCACCACTTTCTTCATATTCAACATCATTCCTATAGGATCTCCGATTTGAAGCATTATACACATTTTTCTTCATCAATTTGAAAGAAGTGAAACATAATGGAAAGGTTCTTTCACCTGATTCAAAACCTTCTTCATTTTCTTCACTGCTGTCATATGCACCTTTTTCAATTTTTTTATTGTTGAACATACTCATTTTCAGATTCATCTTCGACCAATGGATGAAAACTGATAAAACCTTCCATATAACAAGTAACAGGGGCATTAAACACATGAGAAGATTGCTACAATTTCTTATCAATTAGTTCCCATGAATCAGTGTGATTTTGCACCAACAAACATTCCTCTACCTCAATGATGATCTTTAAATTTTCCTTCAACAATTTAAACGAAGAAAAGCATAAAGGTAAAGACTTTACATCAAGTAATTCAGTACTTTCTTCATATTCTTCTTTGTAACTGTGATATGTAGGCTAATTGCTCTCATTACACTACTGAAAATGAACATTTTATGATAGAGAACATGAAGTTGGTTGTTCTAAGAAGTCAACATCATAATCGTCATCATATTCATCATATAAAGACAAATCAGAAACATCTACAATGTCATGTAACAAGAAAAAGATTGGGACATTAACCTTCTCTTAAACAAGCTGATTTGTAAATTCATTTTCTTGACTATCTACACATGAATACATAAAACAATCAGCCTCGTGCTTATCAGGGGATGGATCAAAAGCTAAATTAGCACATTCTTTTTCAGTAAGTGGAATATAATACTTTGAATAATCATCATCATTTAAATGTTCAAGAAGACATATGATATTAGTAACCCTCCTCTCAAGATTCAAATCAATTGTTCTTTGTTCATATTCATTGTCATGTTCTTTCACTTCCAACTCCTCATTTCAAGTCCATTTACATGCTTGAATATTGTCTTCAACTTCCTGATCATTGTTGAACATCTGTTGCAAAGACATATACTTCCTCTCCATCAAAAGGAAAGATAAGTCTAATTGAAAGGTTGTTACATAATGGAGCATGGAAGCAACTTCTGGAGGTAGGACTTCTTTAGAAATTTTATAATAAATACAACCTCCTTCTAAAATTTGAGATGGTTTCATCTTTCATTCTTCTCATGGCATAAAACTATGAAAGGAGTAGATCCCATGACTTTCTCTCACCCCAAAACCTACAGAAAGTTTCCCTCACTTGATCCCACGAGATAATTGACTGAGGCTGCAAATGTATGAACCATGCTTTGGCTTCTCCTTGTAAGGATTGAGAAAAGGCCCTCATAGAAACATCATCATGTTCAATCTCAAAAAGGCCTATGAAATGATAAAATACCTGAATATGTTTTTCAACTGACTATCCATTAAGCTCTCAATCAAACCTAGGAAGATACTTATAATGTTTCAGAGGAAAGTCATGAAGGATGGAAGGAAATTTACGAGGACTGTATCTTTCTTGAATCTTGGTGGGTGTATGATTAAGAACATAAGTTACAATCTCAGCTTTGGTTTCCTTAAGCTCACAAGAATGATCATGAACATCATATGGCTCAGAGGAAGGAGCTTGGTGAATATCGGTTATACATTAAGAAGGAGGTATACCTATAGTTTTCAATGAAGGATATCCAAGGGTAGATCTTTGAGCTTCATTTAAGCGAAGAAATATATTCTTTTGAAAAACTCAGGAAAGGACAAGAAGATATTGATAAAATAGAAAAGTACTTCTTGAACTAAACTTAAGCTTGAGTACCTTATTTTTCCATACTTCTCTTCCATATCTCTGTCAACAGGTCTTATTCTCCAGTGGAGTCTTTGAATCACATTTGAAGCTTGATTGGAGTGACCATGAAAACTTAAGCTTTGGATTTTTCTACCAGTGGAATCACCTTCAAACTGAGTCTTTGATGTGTGGAGTTTCCAGAGAAGAAATATAGCCAATACATGCCTAAGTGCTTGTTTCTATCAGAACTTGGAACTGCAACAATGTTGTTCTTCCTAGGGAAAGTTTCATTCAATTCCTTCCCCCGCAACAGAGCCAGAATGTTAGAACTCTGTAAATATGTCCGGTTGATAAATAGACGAGGAAGGTAACTTTTTCAACCAACATTGAGGCAAGAATCCCATTTTTGTATTGTATCTTAGATTTGATTTTCACCAAAATTTAAATTGAAACTATAGTATTAAAAGAGGAAACAATGGTGGTTTGAAAGATTGTTTTTGTACTCCAAAAAAATCTAAATTTATAGAATTTTAATTTCAGGAAAATATGGAGGTATGGATTGGCAGACTTGTTACTCCACTCATGACACATGCTGCAGGGTTTGACTTTATAGGATCCCCTTGGAAAATTGGAAGAAAATTAATCAATAATAGAAGCATTTAATAATTAAAAAAAAATAATAATAAGGTTGATACACATTATATAATCCTCTTTTAGAATATGGGATTCCAACCATTGAGAGTAAGGTGATGATCATATACTTAATGTAGGATCAGAACATACTTAAAATGAAGGTTGAGAAGCTTCTATGACTACTTCCTAAATATATAAAAGTAATTCAAATCTTAAAAGGGGTTTGGACTAAAGATGTATTTTCTTGGTCAAACTATTAGGGTATAGTAGCGAAGAATTTTCATAAATATATTGATAATATAAAATCACTATCATATCTAAGATGAAAAACAAAATCTGGATAAATATTGATACTAAGAGTAATATCTTTACGAGAATGTATGGTGCCAAAAGTCCAGAATCAGATGGCTAAAGGAAGGAGAACAAAATGCAAAGTTTTTTCATAGAACAAGCATTGCTAGAAGAACCCACAACAAAATCCTGAAAATTCGGTATCAGGATGGGATAGAGAGAGAGTCCCACAAGGATATTGAAAATATATTGGTAAATCACTTCCATGGGATAGCCTAGGAACCCAACCAAGACCGAATGGAGTCCATACAAAGGATAACTCAACACATCCCCAAGCTAGTTACTGATGAAGAAAATATCAATCTAAACAAACCCATTGCTAAGAAGGAAATTGACCAAGTGTTCTAGGAGATGCCCAGTGGAAAGGCCTTAGGTTGAGATGGTTTCACAGTGGAATTATTCAAATCCTACTAGGAAGTGGTCAAACATGATGTTTATGGGGTGGTGGAGGACTCTAGATGGTCGACCTCCATTCTGAAAGTGCTAAATGCCACAATGATTAATCTAATACCCAAATAAAATGAAGTAAGGAACACAGACCACTATAGACCCATATCTTTATGCAATGTGTTTTACAAGATAATCTCCAAAGTCATAGTCAATAGATTGAAACCTCTCCTACCCACATTGATTTCACAGGGACAAGCAGGTTTCATAGAAGGGCGATAGATTTTGGACAACATCATCCATGCCCATGAGATGATACACACAATGAAAATCGATAGGAGAAAGGGGATGATAATACAACTTGACCTAGCAAAGGCTTATGGAAAATTAGCTGGCACTATATGGTCAAAACTCTGGAAGACTTTGGCTTTGCACAACAATGGATCAACTAGATTGTCATCCTAGTCTCAATGACAAGTTACTTGCTCTGAATCAATGGAGTCCCAACCAAACCCTTCTAGCCTTCAAGAGGCATCAAACAAGGAGACTCATTATCACCCTTCATGTTCATTCTGATGATGGAAGGACTCAACAGAAGAATAAAAAGTGCAAGTGCAATAGGAGAAATAGTAAGCATCAAACCTTTCAAAAGATGCCCTACCTCAATGCACCAACAATTCATTGATGACACCTTACTCCATGACACACCCACGGTTAAGGAAGAAAAATCCTATAAAAGAATATTATAATTGTTTGGGGAAGCCTCGAGAGCAAAGATCAATTACTGCAAATCCATGATCTATTTCTTCAATACCAACCCTACAATTCAAAGGAAGCTGGAAAACATCTTGGGGTTTGAATGAAAAATGTTCCCAACGAAATACTTGGGAATCCCCCTGTCAGACATAGCATGAAAAATGGCAACATGGGAAGGAATGATAAACAAACTATAGGAGAGGGTAATAAACTAGACTTACAAATCCCTCAACCTAGCGGGGAGACTTATCCTGACCAAAGAGGTTCTGCAAGCAATTATGACCTATATGATGTCAGTGTTTCCCGCTCCCAAGAGAATACTACAAAAAATAAGAGCCATCCAAAGGGACTTCTTATGGCGAGGAGCAGAAAATAATAAAAGATGGGCCCTGGTGGCTTGGGAGAAGGTTTGCAAACCAAAATGAAAAGGAGTCTTGGGGTTACAAGACCCACAAGTAACCAACGAAGCCTACAGAGAGAAACTCTAGTGGATATGGGTCAAAGAAATAGCATCACCATGGGAAAACTTCTGGAAGGCCAAGTATGCCCCAGACGTCAACGACCAAGATCAAATTTTTTATATGGGCACAAGGGAGGGATCAACCATATGGAATCTATCCTAGCGCAACAAAACTTGGATCTAGAAACATAGCTTTTCGGAATTGAGGGATGGTAAGAAAACCATATTCTAGGAGGAAACATGGAAACAAGAACCCATAATGGAAAATCCTTATAGGGAGGAACTCCAACAGGAAATGACCGCGCAAGGAAAAATCAAAATCCATCACTACTGGAAACAAGAAAATGATCACTATAGATGGAGGATCATGGACAAACTCAATCAATAAAATAGAGACCCAATCGCAACAATAACAAAAGAGGTGGAGGAGGAATTGGGGAAAACGAAAATTGTAGTTTGAGAAGAAGAAGAAGATCAATTAAGATGGGATAGGAAAAATGGTGGGGAATTCAACTTAAAAGAAGCTCGGAATTACATTGTGGACTAGGTCCAAGAAGATCCAGTGCAATAGTGGAGAAATATTTGGGGCATCCTCTACTTGGCACACTCCCTACAAAAAATCAAGGAGCATCTGCTAATGACGAACACAATCGAGTTTATCTTGGTATGCAAGTCAGCGAATGGCTTGACAGATAGAATCGCCAATGAGGAGGTTAGCAAGGAAGGACCAGAACTAGACACTACCTAGATCAACATCCAGAATGGACAATTTAGAACAGACTGCATCCAACTAGCGACAAAAGATCATGATGACACTTAAGCAAGGAAGGTCACATTGAGGAGCGCAGTGAAATGCCCATCGAAAGGTACGAAGGACCCACACAGGATATGACTACAGAACACTTGAACACCAATTACAATGCACGATCAGATTATACAACAGGCAAGGGTATGGTAAGAAGGTCATGTCAATAGTAAGAAATGTGGGAAAAGACCGTGGGAAAGTATTGATGGAAAATAGAATGCAGTGAATGAGTCAAGGCAAGAGGGTTTGACACAGACTAGTATCGATACACCATGCCAAAGACCAAGTATGGGGAGTAGCATAGTAGGTTATCAAGCAAGCAGGGGTAAGGGCCCGTATAGGGATAACGACTGAGGCATCAGTATCATACATACTGTGACTAGGAAAAAGGATAGGAAGGTTCACCTCTATGGGCAGACCATAATTGGAAGGACGATCCCATAAGAGTGAAAGTTCAATAAGAGAAGAAACAACAGAAATAGATGCAAATAGGAAGAGCGCAATTGCAGGAGATACCACAGATACAATGGCAGGGAAAGTAGGAACCCATGTGTATATGGGAACAGGGTGAGAATCCAACAAAGGAGTTGCCATAGGCTAGACACGATGGTGCGAATGGAGTGAACACACAACAAAAGAAACCTCCTGGGGAAGGAAACTTTGAACAATGCTCGACGAGCTTTAAGGATGGAGTAGGCGACAAAAGACGTGGAGGTAACATTTGATACTCTGGTTTCATCGAAAGGAAAAGTGAACATTACCCGATGGGAATAGGAAATCAAAGACAAACACAAGGGAAAAGCATGGGATGCTCTGACTCAGGAAGCAGACAGGGTTACGGACCCGGGAGCCACGTAGCCCAGGGAAACCCTCTACCACAAAAAGGTGGAGTAGTGGATAACAAATATGATGATCGACAAGGTAAGCTCGAAAAAGGAAGAGGCGAAATTGGAGGACAACAAGGAACACAAGAAACAGCTGAATGAAATCTTGAGTCACCTCAACAATCTAGAAACCATTACCAAACTACTAGCTGAGGTCAAGAAGGATCAGAAAGCCAAGATGGAGTGGTTGGATGCTCAATTCCACCTCTACCCATGCTACACCTATCACATGGACATCACTTCAGCCAACGGAAATGGAGAGCCAACACATATCAGAAAGACTCGCATGATCTCTCCGAAGGAGGAGAACAAGGGGAAGGAGGATGAAGGAAAGAAACACATCATTATCGTGTACTAGTGTCTGGTTAGTCTATTGTCAAGTCAGTCTGGTCAGTCTAGTGTGAGTCTCAATTTCTTTTTTTCTCATGTATGTTGTGTTTATCTTTTCAAAAACTGGATATGGTAGTACTACGTTGGTTTACCATGGTGGCTATCCAGCCACACCCCTCGTTTATTTTAGTAAATGCAAGTCGGGAACCTCTTGTCTGGTTTCCTTTTTGGAAGACCAGGGAGTCCCCATTTTTTGTATCATAACCCTCCTTTAGTAATACAGGCTTATACAATCACTTACAAAAAAAAAAGAAAGTAATATATTTACTACAAGGAGGTCATTAGCCAATCGAAATATCGATATTATATTTCTATTATTGCAAATATAAGAGCAAATTTTCTTTTTCTTGATAACAAAACAAGCCATCGTAAAAGGACCTAAAATACTTTACCAAGAAAGAATGACTAAAATATTTGAGATGAATAAAGTAGAAGATGAAAAACACTTTGTTTTATAAACCCCATATCACAAAAATATAGGTATAAATTTCAAAACATGTGCAATAAAATTAAGCTCCATAATTTCTTCACCCATAATAATCAAAGAAGTTGAAATTTCATTTCGAGGTTCTTAGATTATGGAAACATTATGAAAAATCAAAGAAATTAATTTATTTTATAGTTATGATAAATGAATGTATCTTTTGTTTGAAGTTAATCATCACTAAGATCATTATCAAATAATCATCACTAAGATCATTATCAAATAATATTTGACCAGATAAAAATATTGAAATTTTAGTCATATAATTCATCTTTATTACCTAGATTTTATTAGGAGGATGCTCCCTTGTAAATAGTGTCTACCATGGTATTTTTGTGGTTTCTCGGGCCAATTTTCACCAATTAGTTATTTTTCTTTTTGGCTTTTTTAAAAAATTAAATTTTATGATGATTAATTTTTTTAGTGAAAAATATCAATTTTTTTATATAAATATATTTAGATTGATAATATTTATGAAGGTTTACCATGGTTAATAATAAATTGTATGTTTTGTTGTTGAATATTATATTGTATTAAAATTGGATTAAAGGTGATAAAGTTATGAGTCATCTAAAATTTAATTTTAGATTCTTAAATATAAAATTGGTTTTGAAAGAATAAGACGTTTATAAATCCTAAGGATATCATGGATGAGACTTCATAAAATGTGTGGCCTCCACTTCTAAAACTTTTTTGCTAACGACTCCACGTTAGATATGAAAAAAGAATAGGTTTGAGAAATCCCAAGGATATCGTGACTGAAAACTATATTAGATTAGAAAAATGTATGGCCTTCACTTCCCAAAACGTTTTACTAACGACCCTATATTAGATAGCATTGTGGTTGCTATGGAAGAATGAAAAAGGTTGTCTCCGTATAAATAATGAAGTATGGAGGAACGAGAGGGGCATTCGATAGGTTGAATATACTCTGAAAATCCTCATAACTGCTTAAAAAAATGAATGGGAAATCTATTGTTATAGATGGTATACACTTTGAAGTCGTAAAACAATGTGGATCGCGGTTGGACATGATATATTGTGCATGGAAAAGGAAATTTTTCACAGTGAGAATGGGTGAGCTACAAAATTAATGATTGAAAAAATGTGGATCATGAGTGAAGTCTGAAAACAGTGTGGATCGTCGTTGGACATGATATATTGTGCATTGAAAAGGAAGTCTTTCATAGTTAGAATGGGTGAGCTACAAAATTAATGATTGGAAAAATGTGGATCATGAGTCGACATGATAGGATCATGAGTGAAGCCTTAAAACAATGTGGATCGTCGTTGGACATGATATATTGTGCATGGAAAAGGAAGTTTTTCACAGTTAGAATGGATGAGCTACAAAATTAATGGTTGGAAAAATGTGGATCATGAGTGGACATGATATAGTGTTCACACTAAGGTTGGGTGACCTACAAAATTAAGGTATGATCACATTACTTAAATGTATTTGATAATATATTGGACAAAGTTTTTTCCTTGATGATTCAAGAGATTATGACACGTGTTGTTCAACCTGAGAAAACCACGCTAATTATTCAGAGAATACATATTCTTCACACTTCTTTGACATCATGGGAGAGCTTTGAGAACGCCAACGAATCTAGTCTACAAATTCTTTCGTTGAAAATAGATTTTGGTGAGGTTTATCATAGAGTGGATTTGTCATTTATAGAAAAACCATGTGTTGATGGCTAGGTTTCAGTAATCGCTTTATTTCCATAGTTAACTCTCTTCTCTAATACTTCTTCTTTCGTGTTATTTAATAGGGCTCTTTCGAGGCAAGGATGCCCTCTTGCGGATATCTTTGTTTTATTTTTATTTCATTATTGCTTCCTTTTTTTATGCTAAGACACAAAGAAAAAAAAAAGAAGGGTAATTTTATACCAAAGGATGCATATGTGATAAATAATCATTTCGTTGGGATGTCTTTATTTCATTGAAATTTCTGAGATCAATTGGGGAGACCCTGGAATGCTTGATGTTTTTTTGGACAGTTTCATGGTAGTGGTAAGTTACAACAAATGGTTGGTGTTGATGATAGACTAACATGGTTACATAGACCATAAGAGTATATGAAATATGGATATCTTGTTATTTATTTTGGAATTTCTTTTACATTTAATCTATCTTTTTCTATTAAGTTATTGTGTTGATTACAAAAAGTTCAAACTTGGTTGTTTGGCAACATTTCTTCTTTTAACTAACTTATTATTGTTGATAAAAATATTTAAATTATTCATATTTATTATGTATTTTTGTAGTTCTCTCTTATTATTCACATAAATTTAATGATAATTGTAAAAGATTTCACAAGTTAGTAGTCACTAGTTTACTTAGGTTAGTTCCCTTTGACTATATTGATCCTTTATAAGCAAAGAAGTGGACTTGAAGTCATTGCAAATTATATTGCAAAAGGTTTTTCTTTCCATGTAACATTTCTAAACGAGATGGTGGACTCAAACTCATTGAAATTGAATTACAAACTAATTTTGAATTAAAAAGTGATGAGCTTTCAAAAGTGATTTTTCAACATATTTATATGGCACTAACTTCTTAAATATAAAAATTCTTCCCAATCATATAAACATTATTAAAATTATTAAAGGGATTTTTTACTTTCATTGATATTGATGGTCTGTAAAATTTTAGTTAGTATTGATAGATCCTTATAAAACAAGGAAGTATTGATAGATCCCTTGTTTTTAGAAAAATGGGAATCATGGAAAATAAGTTGTCTCTACTCTAATATGGTATGGGAATCATTGTATAAGAGGATTTGATCTTGCATGGCATTTGATTTAGAAATAGAAGCATCATCAATATTCATTCACACTTCACATATATCTCAACATCTTAGCTTACTTATATTTTATAGGGTAGATTAAATAGTCCGATGGAGTCTCTTAAATAGAGAAACAAAGTTTCAAATCGGCCTTGCACCTTTACACATTTAAATTCTCTTTAAAGACTAGGGTGTTTTGTCTTCTAATCTATAGGGGAAGCTCTTTAGGGAGCTTTAAAGTGCACAAGGTTTATAGATGATGTTTTTCCACATTGTGGTTAGTATGAGGCCTCGTGACATTTATTTTATTTTGGAGTGTTAGTTCTACTCAAGCAAATTGGGATGATTGTTTCTTTGGCTTATGTAATTTTAAAGGGGATTCAAAATATACTCAATATGAATTATATTTTTTAATTGTGGAAGTTTCATTGTATAGCTGTCTCTAATGTTTTCTCTTGAACTTATTTTAAAGAGTTGTTAATAAGTTAATATGTAAATTAAAATTGCGTCTTAAAATCAAAACTACTTTTCTCATCTTAAAAACAAAAAAGACAATCATTCAACTTTGTTTTTTTAAATTCAAATCAAAATGATTGAGAAAATGTTGAATTAAATTATATTTGTAGTAGTTCAAACGTTCTTTGTTTTGGTTCTAAAAATATGGTATCTCCTTTTTCTTCTCATAATAAAAATACAAAACTGAAATTTCAACAATTGTAAATAATAATCCAAAATTAATTGAAAAATTCTGAAACTATCTCAATACTAAAAATTACAATTTGAAAAACTAAAATGTCATTTAACAATTCTTTACCCTTTCTTCATGGACTTCCAATTTTTAATACATTAACATCATTGTGGAGGTCACACAGAATTTTAGCTAATCATGGCAAGGAACTAAGGTTTTTGTTTTAGGTATAGCATTTACCATATTAAAATTTAATCTTGTTGAGTTGAGATGTTGAATAGAAAAATGAGAGAGTTTGGAAGGGTGTTAAATATAATGGTGTTATTTAATTATTCTATTTTTTTTTCTACAATATAAATCTATACAAAATTACTATTTTTTATTATTTAAAATCAAATTTTAAAAACAGAAATGAATTACCACTCAAATTATGTAATTATACATATATTATGCTACGAATAATATTATACATATATTAATATATTAGACAACGACTACTTTTATAATGGGAACAAATACAAGATAATGAGTGTTGTTTATCCCCGCTCGAATATTGAAGTTACAACAAAACGGTCAAATCATACGAAGAAAATTTGTTATTCAATATATCGTATAAATTGAGAAATCCGCCGCACATAAGGTAGTACTATATTTTACTAAAAGCACATAAATCTCGCAGATATAGTAGATTCATGACTGCGACTTCTATAAGGATTTTTAAAATAGACATGATAAAAGGAGACTATGACAGGATTTGTAATTTTTAATAAGAAATGTATTTTCCGGATCTAAACCAGGATCTAAAAATGGGTGATGATCACACGTAATCATCCTCTTTTGTCTCTTTTATTAGATAGTTTTATCAATCATGGGGCTTCCTGGGCCCGGCAACATAGTTTTTCGCGGAGTGTAGTGAATTAAAACTGGATATGATAAGACGAGACAGCCGCAGGATTTGTATTTTTTAAAGTGAAATGTACGTGTGCGGTCTATAACAGGGTGGTGATTACGCGTAAGCATGCTATTTTATATGATAGTTTATAAGTCATGGCAGTTAATGGGGCCTTCAAGATCGTTCTGTCCCAATGTCCATTTGTCAATGGATTAACAAATTTTAACCAGATATCCCAAAAAATATTGTAGGTGAAGAGGAATAATTCATAAAGGCTACAGAATTGCACTAAGTCTGATCTATAATCATCATTGAAAACAACATTGTACGGGTAAAAATGTAGACATTTTCTGCTGCCAATTTATAAAAGGCTGGCGACTTATACTTATCCCTAAAAGCAACGTCGCGTTGCCAAAGATGTAGACGTTTTGCTGCTGTCCAGTTATAAATGCTGGCACAAAACTGTAGATCACGGGCAAAAGCTGCCCATATAAAATATAACCAATAGCCATTTTGTTTCTAAACATATTGGGCTGAAATTCTAAACTCGTAATATATTGACGAATAACGATTTTCAGTATTTTTCATTAGCCTAGTGCAACCATATCCAGAGAGGAAATAATATTTTAAAGGTTAGTCACATTACAACGTTTATACTTTTATATCTATGTTCAAACAATATCTGATATTATTAATAAGATCGAAGTATTATAACTTTTTCAAGCGTTACATCCCGACTTCAGCCTTATCCACTCGAAAACATTTCCTCTATATTAAATTGTATAACGGCCTTTCCAAAAAAATTAATCCGAAAATGACATAACAGTATAAAAGTATTTCAAAACGTTTACGATGTTTAACATCGATCATAGCAGTCATCTACGAACGCAAAGCAGCATTCAGATTCCATTGACTGGATCAAATAGTGCATACGTACACCTCTGTCAGAGTGTATTCTGTGAACGTAGAACTGACGACGTACTTTCAAATACGACGACTTATTTTCAAATCTGAAGACTTATGATGACCTAATTTCAAATCTGACGACCTAGATTCAAAGATTACATTTGGAAGAAATGATATGGCAAATATACATAATATACTTGGAAATAATGGAGAAAGCGCCACTTGTAAGCACCAGTTATAAGCTTTAGTTGTGAGAGTCATTTGTGAGAGTTAGTTGTAGGTCAGTTCTTAGTTAAGAGTCTAGTTGTCTTTGGTTTGCATGTAACCGACTCCGGAGAGTCTTTTCCTATATAAATATGTAATCTGTGTTCATTAATAAAAACAGAAGTGAGCGTAGCCTCACCGTGTTTGTTTTCATGGTTTATTTTATCTTGGTATCAGAGCAACAATTTAAATAACCACTCTGAGGAACCACACAGTTGTTGCTACCAACATTTGTAGAGAGAGCAGCTGCTATCGTTTGTTCTGGTCGGGCCCGCGTGAAGGGTATAGTCGCTGCTGCCATTAGGAACTGTCGACTGGAAGGAGCCGTCGCTATTGTTCAACTATGTATGCTGTTCACACCTGTGTGTTTTCAAGTGGAGCCACAGATATGCGCATGCTTTTGGCGTGAGGAACCAGGGTTGGAGTTTGCTGACTATTGCGTGCTGCTGTGATTGCACCGATTAGTGTGTTGCAGTGACCGATTTACTGCGTTGAGCGTTTGTTGTTGAGGGTGCATGAGTGTTGTCTCTCTGCTGTGTATTTGCCTTTGAGTGCACCTAGTGAGTATTCTTGCATGCATGGAGTTTGGATTGTGAGTTTGTATTCTTGCATGCATGGAGTTTGGAGCGTGAGTTTGCATGCCGTGAGCAAATCGTGGAGTTTTTATATAAAACTCTTTATATATGAGTCTTTATATGAGCTTTAATTTTTAAGAGGTAAAGGTGGAGTTGTGACTTAAGGATCACAAATCCTTTTTAAAGAAATTTATATTTTATCTTGGTAAAAGTGGGGTTATAAGTTTTTTCTTTAAAAAGGTGGAGTTATATGTTGGTTATTTTTTATATATAAAGAGAGAGTTATAAGTTTTTTCTTTAAAAAAAAGTGGATATTTTGGATATTAAGATGCATGCATGATTTAAGCTAAGAACATAGATAGATTTGGATCCAAAGGTAGAGCGACGGACTGCTCAGCACAGGAGAAAAATCAAGAGAAAGTTGCATATCCTTGGTGATTCACTTGCAGAGGCTAACTTGCAGAGATGGTGAATCCTCTAGCAGAGACATACCTCAATGAAGCCAACAAGCTAGATGGCTCGAATTTCATTAACTCGAAATTCAAGATGCAGACGCTCATGGAGGGCTATGGTGTCTGGAACATTGCGAATGGAACTGAACTGAAACCTGATGCGACTACCGGTGTGATAGTAGCACAGATCCAAGATTGGGAGAAGCTCGAAAATAAGGCAAAGGTATTGTTGCGCATGTCTGTTGAAGATAGCATAATTCCACATATTAGAGACGCTACAACTTCTGCTGCAACATGGACAGCTCTTAAAGCATTGTATGAAACTAGCAACACAAATCGTATTTTGTTCTTGAAAACTAAATTGCTAAGCATTAAGATGGATGGAAATGAATCTGTTAGTTCATTTTTGGGTCGCATTAAAGAGGTGAAAGACAAGCTAGTAAATATAGGGGAAACTGTTTCCAACATTGATCTAGTGACTATTACCTTAAATGGTATGCTAGAAGATTATCATATGTTCATAACA
>JASDQU011506787.1:0-16485 GCA_032191745.1 Picea mariana | reverse complement strand
AATGAAAGGGCTAGATTTAATTAAAGGTGGATTTACCCACCCAGTGTGAGAGGTCTACCCAGCCAAATGGTGACTCTTCACACGTGCCAGAGCAATATAAATAAGAGGCTAGCGCCTCACTTCTATCACACACTTCACTTGCTCATTCTCTTATGAGGCAAGCTGTAATTCAAGTTGGAGAGAGGAGAAGAAGGGTGGCGCATCTCTTGGAGGAGGACTTTCTGTATTGGTTGAGTTATCTCTCGAACTTTGTATAAGATATTTATGATAAGGAAGTTTTTGCTGGGTTTTCTTCCCCTAGAGGGTTTCCCAGGATAAATGCTGTGTCTCTTGTGGATGTGTATTTCTCAGTGAGCTTATTCTTATTATGTTATTATCTTATGAAATGCAAAGAACTATAATGATAGCATAATGGTAGGGTTCGGGTAGGTCGAGGGTTCAAGAGAGGGTAAGAGTGTAGGAGGGGGCATGACAGGCCCGAAAAGGGTTTCTGTAACCACAGTCTTATCAACTTGTCCAATTTCAGGACTGGCAAAGCCATTCCTCAACAAGAAAGCTTCCCAACAGTTTCCACTCAACCTCAAATGATGAACTACAATAATTTTAATTAAACAGTGGTGGAAGAGGCTGGAATTAGCTTTCTCCCTCTTGAAACGTTTAGCCATTTTATACAAACTCTGAAGGAGGAAATGTGGCATATTTAAAGGAAAATCTATGAAACTCATGAGCAGTCGAAGGTGGTATAGGAAAACTAAATTGTATCTACCTTCACATGTAATGAATTGCTTGATAATGGCCAACAAATCATGCCACCTAGACTTAAGAGATGTAACTGGCATACCTTTGTCGCAACTGTTGATTTTCCTTGAGGTAAACAACAGTGGCCATGGTACTTTATCCACCTTCGAATTTTTAAACCATTTCTACCCTTTGACTAGAAGACCAGTGGCTAAGCTGAGGAAATCCTCGTTCAATTCGAGTTGGATGTCCCCAACTTTGGCCCTGCATCCATCTAATGTAAGTGCAAATTGTTGAGCGACTGCGAGGTTGAAACCCTCGAATTTCTCAATAAAAACCCTCCAACCATTCTTTTCTAGGTCCTCACGGGCATTATCAAACAACAACAACGTTTTGACACCGTTGGGCTCGATTCGCACTACAAGAGCCATAGCTGATAGCATAAAATCAACAGGGTAGTCGACGAAGGGGTTTGATAGGGTAGACACAGAACCATTTTCCCGCAGCTTCCCCAAAACAAGAAAAGGCGGCTCAAAATGCAAGACCAAGTTTTAATGCTTATGCGTGTGAGGGTGGTGGAGTAAATTGAAACCATGTAAAACTATCATGTAGGCTGTACAATGAACAACACCTATTCAAATCATAACAGTGCATATCCAAAAAAGATTTTAACCAAATGAAATATCAAATAACCATTTGAAAACCATGGTGTTCATAACCAACAATCGATCTAAATGTTAAATAAACAATAACATTTGTATGATTTAAAAGAAACCAATATGTTGAACATTGCACCAATGATTTGACCTCAAAATAATGTGTTCAATAAAACCATTGCATCAACGATTTGATCAAAGACACCAAAATATCAAATAACCATTGCATCAACGAATCTATAAATCAAAATCATATTAACAATAGTCAAAAGCAAAGTGAGTGGTGGTTTGGTGTTTTGATAAACAAATAGGTTCATAGCAATCCACAAGATCATTCTAATGCCATCAACATGAATCCCAACTGTAGGTTTTCATGCTTGTAGTCGTGAAAATGAAAACAAAAAGAAGGTATGCGAAAGCGAAACATAATAGTGTCGTTTATTTAAAAAACTGCGATGAGTATTGAGGGTTCAAAACCCTTGTGTAGGCAACTTGTAAGAAAAAGATAGGAATGAAAATGACTGCCAACAATGGCGACACACTAGTAGAAGCAGTTATCTCTACCAAACGAACAAGTCCAGATTAGGATAACGAGAAAAACTCTAACTCAAAAACAACTAGAAAATTGTTTAAACATCATCATCAATCATAAAAAATTCCAGTTCCATATTGCTTGTTATTTAAAAGATGAAAATTGATGACAATCTAAACAAAAGCGAGTCACGATATTAAGGATAAAATCTCCAATACTGTTGACAGAGCCACTGCTGCCAGCAAGCGTCCATAGCCTCGACAAGGTTGCCATTTAACCCACTCTGATATCCGTATCCTGCCAAGAAGTTCCAGATCAGAATAAAGGACATTTTAAGGTCAAGAGATTCCATATTTGCAAATTTTCATATACCCGACATTGCTTCACTGCCAGCGGGCCTGTTCAGTGCCCCGACGAAGTTATCTTGGCGTCATGCATGCATTTTCCCGCTGCCAGTAGACCTGTTCAGTATCCCGATGGGTTTACAAGAACTTCCCACAGCTCTTTAATGATTTATTTGGTTTTTAAAGATATATAATTGAGCGGGGTGACGCTGAAAATTATGATATTTTGGACATACTTTAATAAATTACAGACCTTGAGAGAATTCTTTAACTATCCTTCATTAAGATCTAGAGATGGTTTGTTAATAAATAGACCTTTGAAGGCAAGGAAACATCTTCTGAGTTGTTCCCTTAAGGAACAGGGACAGCGTAAGAAGAAAATGGATGATCGTAACAGGCTTCAATTACAGATTGGAATCAATAAACTCCTTTCAAACAACAGGCTTTCCTTAACATGGCTGTAAATTTCAGAAGCATATCACAATTGATGTTTAGACAAAATCCCAGCAGTCATTTTAGAGGGAAAAGTTTTCTGTTCTCTTAGTCTGATAGTTAATGATGCAGGTATATGTATTTCAAAAGTAAAAACTGATAAGCATAAGGGAGAAATCAAAACCAAAACAACAAAAGAAAAGCAAACAAAAGAAAAATATTTACACAGTGTACACAGGGTTGTCATTAAGCGACATATCTTTTTAGAGCTTGGCCATTCACCGGATAGGTGTCTGGCTGTCCCTCTAGACTCTGTAATCTGAAAGAGCTGGGACCCAATTTCTCAGCAATCAAAAACGGTCCTAGCCATAAGTTCTGAAACTTCGTATGCTCTCCCTTTCCCTCATGTGGTTTGTCCCATTTTAGGACAATGTCACCTACTTCAAAGTTTCTGTCAGAGGCAGAGTTGGAATCAAACCAGCTTTTAACCACAAGTTGATGTTGATCTAACTTTCATTTTTCTTGAGCCCTTACCTCTTCTAGTTTTAATAATGTGTTAATTCGATTCTTCAAAGGGGGGCAGTCCTCTTCCTGTATTTTCTGTGATAGCTACAGTGAGGGAAGAAGAATATGTGGTGGCAGAATTGCTTCTCTGCCATAGATGAGAAAGAAGGGAGGGTTACCCACAGTAGTTTTCAGAGTTACTCTATCAGCCCAGATTGCATTTAACAGTGCATTATGCCAATTTTTGTGATTTTCAGATACCGTTCTCTTGATGATTTTAATCAGATTCTTATTAGTTGATTTTGCCAATCCATTGCCTTGAGGGTAATAGCTGGCAGAATATTTTAATTTAATTCCTTTTTCTAGAGAGAACTCACTCATCTCAAGAGACGAAAAATATGAAGCATTATCGAATACTAAACAGTCAGGGATACCAAAACGAGTAATAATATTTGAATTTAAAAAGGCAATTACCTGACTGGTATTTACAGCTCTTAATGGGGCAGCTTTAGACCACCTTGTGAAGTAATCCGTGGTTTCTATGATAAACTTGTGCTGCTGTGAGGATGGAGGATTGATCGGACCTATAATATCAAGACCCCACTGCTGAAAAGGGGAGTCTATTGAAACAGGTTGCAAAGGGAAGGCTGGTTTCTGTATCCACCCAGATGCTTTTTGACAAATAATACACTTGCGACATAAGGCATGAGCATCTCTAAAAAGTGTAGGCTAGTAATAACCTGCTCTTAAAACTTTATGGGCAGTGGTATCCCCACCAAAATGCCCACCAGCTTCTCCTGCATGCAATTCTAATAAGACCTTTTCTGCTTCATCTTTCTCAAGACAACGCATTAGTACTCCATCAAAATTTTGACGAAACAGAATACCATTAATCAACTGAAAGGAGGCAGATTTCAATCTTAACGCTCTTCTTTTAGTGGGATCCAGGTGACGGGGGGCTGACCCATGTTCAAGACAGAATTTTATATCATCATACCAGGGACTAACAGGGTTTTGTGCACATCAGATTAAATTTTGGTTGTGTTGTCCTAGGTTTGACATATTGTTTTCCTCTTGCTATCCTGCTGCTGAGTCAATGACTAACTTGCATAGCCCTTTGCCTCTCACTATTTGTGCTGGGGTGATTTCTATGTCATACTCTTGTAAGGAGGTGACCCAATTCGCCCTCTTTTCACCTAGTTCTTTCTGCACTAACAGATTTCTGATGGCTGGGTAAGGGACAATAATTTTTGTCCTAGATTTCAAAAGATAAGATTGAAAGTACTTTACTGCTTTAAAAATATCATAGGCTTGTTGATCTACTGCTGGGTAATTAAGTTCTGTGCCTTTGAAAGTTGAGCTCATAAAGGAAATTGGGACTTCATTGTTTTCAACGTTCTTTTGAGTTAGGACAACAGCGTAAGAGTGGTCAGAAGCAAATGTGTAGAGAGTGAAGTCTTGCGAAAAATCGGGGCTCATCAGAGAAGGAGTGTCTATTATGGTATTTTTTATTGAATTAAAATCTTGGTGTTCTAAGGGTCCCCAATGATATTGTGCATCCTTTTTTATTAAGTTCTGTAAAGGTCTCACCATTTCTGAAAAACTGGGGACGAATCTCCTGACAAAGTTTATCTGTCCTAAGAAAGACTGCATAGACTTTTTTGACGAGGGAGGGGGGAGTTTCAAGATGAATTGAGTCCTTTCAGGGTCGATAATCATCCCTTTGCTTGATACAATAAATCCTAAGAGCTTACCTTGTTCTACTGCGAAGATAGATTTTTTAGAATTCAAGGAAATGCCGTACTTACGACATCGCTGTAGAACGGATATCAAATGAGCTAGATGATCAGCTTTGTTTTTCGAAAATACAGTAACATCATCTAGGTAAACTATGACAGATTGATTGATTAAGCCTCAAAAAGCGATGTCCATCGCTCTCTGGAAAGTGGCACCAGCATTAATGAGTCCAAAGGGCATTTTCCTATAAGCGTAGGTGCCCCATGGAGTGCGGAAGGTAGTTTTAAGTTGGTCTGGAGGAGACATCGGGACTTGGTTATATCCTGAAAAACCATCCAATAAGGATAATATTTCAGAACCAGATACCTATTGAAGGATCTGTTCCATGGGTGGGACAGGGTAGTTGTCTTTATCAGACACTCGATTAAGGTTTCAGAAATTGACGCATAGTCGGATTTCACCACTCTTCTTCCGGACAGGGACCATATTAGAGACCCATTGTGTGTGCCTAACTAAGAAAATTATCTTAGCATTCAGGAGTTTATTTAATTCTTTTTTGACGGTCGGTTCGAGCTTAGGGTGCATTTTTCTTAACTTTTGTTGAAACGACAAGGTTTGGGGTTTCATAGGAATGACGTGTTGTATGATGTTAGGGTCAAAGGTTTTTAGGTCGTCATACGTCCATGCAAAAAAATATTTGAATTCCTTAAACAATTTAATAAATGCGGCTTTCTCTTGTTCAAAACACCCCACCCCTAAATTAATGCACTGTGGATTGTCATTAGTTCCCAAGTTTACTTTTTCATACGATAAAGAGGAACTATTTGTGTTACAATTGACCGATTTTTTGAATTTGTCTTGAAGATCATAAAATTTTTCTAATCTAACTATAGATTTAGGGATAGAATTTACCATGTCCGATGAAGATTCAGGAGATCTCGGATCTGGTATTACCGTGAAATCGCGAAGATTGTCGTCATGAGTGCATTCGTCGATCACTGCGCCTTGGAAAGTTTCTTCCATATGCAGGAAACTAATAGTTTATTGATCGTCGTCGAAGACTCTCCAATTCATGATGTTTTCGGGGACGGATGGCCTAAACAACAGTTCGACAGAGAATGCATTCGGGGACAAGCCTTCTGCATGAAAGAGTTTCGAAGCTACATTAGCTAACAAATCGACTTCCGAATTATTCAATCTAGGAATAGAATTTATGTTAAAAGCAGAAAATTTATTCATCAAATTCCATACCTCAGATTGGTAGCTTTTAATATGCGGGGATAAACAATGGATAGAATCTCTTACCTGTCTAACCACGATTTTTGAATCGACAAAGACAACCAAATTTTGAATGTTCATATCTAATGCTTTCCTGAGGCCTTGCAATAAAGCCTCATATTATGCTGTTTTGTTAGTACATTCAAACTCTAACCTGCATGCAATCAGGGTTTTGTTACCTGCTAGATCAATAATAGCGTAGCCCGCACCAGCTCCTTCCTTGGACTTTGACCTGTCAAAGTAAAGAGACCATATTTGATTTTTGTTGGGTGCATGAGACCATTGTGTAGAAATTGCTGGCTGCATATATGCCACAATCTCGGACTGCTGCTCCGGGTTAGTGATAGCTAAAGTCTCGGCCATGAAATTGCCAAAAAAGGTATCCATCCCTTGTATTTCAGGTGAATCGGAAGAAGGTGTAAATGGTTCATTGGGATCATTTGAATCTGTCACTGTGAACTTTAGGTAACGTTCACGATTTACCTTGATTTTGTTGGCCTTTCCGTTCTTGGGCAGCCACAAGTGAGACCAATTTGTCACAAAATAGTCGTGTAGATGCTCTAACTAGTCTCTGCTTAAAAACAAACCATAAACTTCTGGAATATCCACAACAATAATATCAATTACTTGATGAACTTTGGGGTTAGACGATAATCTTATAAGCACATTCCTTAATTCGCCTATAACTTTAACACTAGTTCGATCAAGTTGGATGATCTTTAAGGTGGATGGTTCAACTTCAACATTAATCTTCTGACACACAGACCATGACATTACATTGGATGATGCTCCCGAATCTACCATACAATTGTGCACGTTCCTATTAAAGATTTTAAAAGTTAACAAAAATGGAGGGACGTTTCTGTGAGTACTAATGGTGGAAGCTTGTGGCTTTTTACTCGCAACCTCTAAAGCTAAATTATCTACATTTGTTACATTATTTACAGGAAGGTCTCTCTTCTCATGAGGATAAGAATTATTCTTAGCGGAGGCCTTCTGAGGAACTTTTGGGTTATTTTGAAAAACTTTGTTACTGCTTGGATTTCCGTTTTTGCTATTCTTTGCGATATTCTGTAACATTTTTTGTAGCAGAAACGAGAATTTTAATAATTCATAAACATAAATGTTAGCCCTTAACTTTTTTAGATCTTCAATTAAATCATAATCTAAGCTTGGGTTTACATGACTCTGTTTAGTCTCAGCTGGTTTAGACTATTTTGGGGGCAAATTCGTAGTGTTTTCAGAATAAGGTTTGTTTGTTGTCTTACTCCTAGTATTGTAGGGATGTACTGTCTCGAAATTAGCTTGAAAAATGCTATCTAAGAAGTGTCCAAAAATGTTCGGAGAAGACTCATCTTCTTCAACTGTCTCTTGTTCAACTACTTCCTCAGGGATCTCAGGGGGCATCAAGTTATCCTGGGCTTCTAGAATCATTTGAATAGTGAATTGTAGGCTTTCTAGATTTAAGCCTTCAGTGTTTGAATTAGGTCGGTTGGTGGGAAAAGGATTCCTAAACGGGGGTTTGTAAGGCCCTTTGCTCGAAGAAGCTTCTTCAACCGTCCTTTTCAAATCTATAACTTGATTTGACAGTTTTTGAACGACTTTTGTTAAGTTTTCTAGATCTGATCTTTCAGGTTGTGTTTTGTTTTGAGTAGGTCTAGGGAGGATTTCGATTTTCTTTTTGGAAGATGAACTAGTCTCTATTTCGTTGCTAGTAGTGTCTTTTAAGCTAAGGATGTCTTTCTCAATCTCATTGGCCTCTTCGAAGGCCTCTAACAACGTGGCTTTCTTAGATCTCTTTACCCAAATGACTATACTTTGATGTAAGGCTTTCATATAATATGATATGATAAGATTATCAACAGGAATCGAATCCGTAGGGATTCGGTTTTTTAGTGTTAAGAATCTTTAGTTAAAGTCTTTGATTTTCTCTTTGGGATTCATTCTTAAACTAGAAAGCTCCATGACTAGAACTTCTGGGGACTTGTCGTCTCCAAACTTCTCAAGAAAACATGATTCAAACTTCTCCCATGACACGATCGTATGGGGATGCTGGGCAAAGTACTAGGTAGAGGCATTGCCCTCGAAAGTATAGGGGAACAATCTACAGACTACGTCTTCGTGCTTGAAATTACGGAGTCTAATGGCTAACATAAACTTTTTAATGTGATCTTCGATGATCTGTTTAGAGTCCGGGTCAAACTTAGGGAGCCACTTGTCCAGATGTTTGGGTAAGGGATGTTGAGGCCCGGGTACGGCTACTGCATCTTGGTCAAGCCAGGGTCTAGCAGGATTGTTCTGATTGGCCATTGGCGTGGGTGGTGTCGAAGGCTGGGATGAAGAACTTCCTTCGTCAGAGGATTCTTCTCCAGAAGAAGAAGGGGATGATGGAGGTGGTGAGGGTGGTATTCCAGATCCTCCTACTACAGGAGTGAGGATTGGATCTATAAGGTTTAAAGTGAGATTAGTGCCTCCGAGTTGTTCTCTGATATCAGAGAAATCTAATGGTTGGTCCAAAGTTCGATTTGGTTGCCTTAAATGGGCGAAGGCACTATGTGTTCTTATGAGAGATTGGCAGACAATCTCTTGTACGTCACCACCTGTAGGATTTGGGGTTACTGGTTCACTTTGATCTATAGATCATCGTTTGATGTGGTTGTTGTTTGAGGGACAATGTTGTCGTTGGAATGACTTCTTATCACTATAGGTGAGCGGTTGGGTGGTGGAGGAGTCTTACGACCGCCTCGTGCCATTAATAATTTTCAGGCCCTCCTTCTAGTGCCATTTGTTGACGGGCGAAATTGATCATCCGTCAACTGGAGGAGTGAATCTGGTCCGGGGTTGTCTAAATAACCCAAGCCGTTTGGATTAATCCACTCCGACAGGTTTAGCGGCTCCGTTGGCCGATCTAAGTCCTAGGAAAGTAAAAAAACTAAGCTAAAGAAACTAATCTAAGTGAAAAACAACTACTGCAACGTATATACAAATCTAATATATATATATACAGTTTGCTAACTAATATTATAAAACAATAATCCTACTTATTAAATGTTCAGTTATCAATATAATTAAATCTCCATTATATATACAGTATTCACAGAATGCAAATTTTGATCGAAATCTGCAAAATCATATATGAATTGTCTTATGACAGCGAAGCTAATATTTTTTGATTTTTATAACTTTATGAAAAAGAAATGAAATGACAGCTATCTAAGCTAAGCAATAAAATAATAATCCTAACTGTAAATCTAAACTACAGAAATGAATAGTGAAACGTGTTCAGATTATAAGAAATTTATATATTAACTAAACTAATTAAATAGTACTAACAGACTGACCTGTAATAGCATTTCCTATTTGTCCTGTGCACAGTACTTGATTTCGCTGTTTGATGGGGGAAACCCGCACCAGATTTTCCAAATGCTTCTCGTAAACAAGAAGCAGTGACGCTTGAATACTAATGATAGAACAAGAAAGACATGTAGCAACAACAATTTATAATTTAACAAATAATCATATTAGGATAAATCTAAGTATGAAAATTTGCGTATTACTGTTCATTGAATGAAGAAGATCAACTTTCTAATCATCAAATGTAAACAGATTTATTGCTATGTATAAAATGAGAGACATCAAATATGGACACTATTTAAATCCCATCACATCAACCTGTAACAAATTATGATATCTAAAGTAGTCAATAATTTGATTACAAATTGAAATGCACAAAAACTTGAACAAAAGTATGATATATTGAAGCTAAAGCCGTACAAAACATCCACTTTCATTCGAGTTTGAATATTCATCAGTCCATAGTCTCTGCTCCCCAGCAGTGATGATGTTTGTTTACAAAAATAATACATATATAAAGGCCACAGGATCAAACATTCCTTGTGGAAATCATCAAAAACTGTTACAAAAATTATGGGAATAATCTCCCAAATTCCTATTTCTATCTAAGACTAACAGCCTAATCCAAAAGTATGTAAAGAAAAAGCATGTTCAAAGATGCCACAGTCGATTCAAATTTCCTTTGCAATTTGTGTGTAACTGTAAATGCACAAGAATACACGATTTCAAATTGTGTTTAGTTGTAAAATCAACAGAAATTCAAATTTTTATGACTAGCTATAGAATCGCACGATTCTGTAGCTAGTTATTATTTACAAACAGAATCGTATTGTATCAATTCAATCATAACAGAAATAGATGTGATTGAGAAAACAAATCCTTTATGCTAATTCAAAGCAAACAAAATCATTTAAAATCAATCTTAAAATACCATACCTCGGTTTCAGGGATTCGATTCGATCAAGCTATTTTTGAGTTAACAATGGTAGTGGCCGCCTCTACATTTTTGAAAACGATAGAGCCTGTGGTCTTCTGCCTTTTATCATTAGCTTGCAGTCTGTCATTTTCTTTGGTTAACACATTTACTCGGTCCTCCAAGGACTTGATTCGGGATTGGAGCAAAGGGATGTCTGTATAATATCGGTCGAGCCATGACTTGCATTCATTGCACTGTGGTTGATCAGGCCGTGTAATTACAGGTGAAGAATCTCTTAAATTACCCATAGTTCCACTGTCGAGTTTGATCACGGGGAAGTTGGGGTCATATTTAAGGCATGGCGGGAGGTTGATCACATAGTCATAGGGCTTGACTGAACAAAAGCCGTATGAGTATGGATACTCCTCGGTTAGAAACCGCTCGATTTCGAAATCAGAATCTTCACTCAACAATATTGGTTGTTGGTCTATGTTTTGTTTAGGCTTATTGCGAGCGCACCTTGATACCCAGTGCGCAGCCTTTTTACCTTTGTGATTGACATCGTTGTTACCCTTACCCTTTTTCCTTACAGATCTTTTAACAGGCTTACCGCCATCTTTTAGGCATGAATCAGGTAGGGTGTCGGTTTGGGTAGGGTTCAGGTAGGTCGAGGGTTCAAGAGAGGGTAAGAGTGTAGGAGGGGGCACGACAGGCCCGACAAGGGTTTCTGTAACCACAGTCTTATCAACTTGTCCAATTTCAGGACTGGCGAAGCCATTCCTCAACAAGAAAGCTTCCCAATAGTCGCCACTCAACCTCAAATGATGAACTACAGTAATTTTAATTAAACAGTGGTAGAAGAGGCTGGATTCGACTTTCTCCCTCTTGAAACGTTTAGCCATTTTATACAAACTCCGAAGGAGGAAATGTGGCATATTTAAAGGAAAATCTATGAAACTCATGAGCAGTCGAAGGTGGTATAGGAAAACTAAACTGTATCTACCTTCACATGTAATGAATTTCTTGATAATGGCCAACAAATCATGCCACCTAGACTTAAGAGCTGTAACTGGCATACCTTTGTCGCAACTGTTGATTTTCCTTGAGGTAAACAACAATGGCCATGGTACTTCATCCACCTTCGAATTTTTAAACCATTTATGCCCTTTGGCTGGCAGACCAGTGGCTGAGCTGAGGAAATCCTCGTTCAATTCGAGTTGGATGTCCCCAACTTTGGCCTTGCATCCATCGAATGTAAGTGCAAATTGCTGAGCAACTGCGAGGTTGAAACCCTCAAATTTCTCAATAAAAACCCTCCAACCATTCCTTTCTAGGTCCTCACGGGTGTTATCAAATAACAACAACGTTTGGACACCGTTGGGATCGATTCGCACTACAGGAGCCATAGCTAATAGCATAAAATCAACAGGGTAGTCGGCGAAGGGGTTTGACAAGGTAGACACAGAACCATTTTCCCGCAGCTTCCCCAAAACAAGCAAAGGTAGCCCGAAATGCAAGACCAAGAATTAATGCTTATGCGTGCGAGGGTAGTGGAGTAAATTGAAACCATGTAAAACTATCATGTCGGCTGTATAATGAACGGTGCCTACTCAAATCATAACAGTGCATATCCAAAAAATATTTTAGCCAAATGAAATATCAAATAACCATTTGAAAACCATGGTGTTCATAACCAAAAATCAATCCGAATGTTAAATAAACAATAGCATTTGTATGATTTAAAAGAAACCAATATGTTGAACATTGCACCAACGATTTGACCTCAAAATTAATGTGTTCAATAAAACGATTGCATCAACGATTTGATCAAAGACACCAAAATATCAAATAACCATTGCATAAACAAATCTATAAATCAAAATCATATTAACAATAGTCAAAAGCAAAGTGAGTGGTGGTTTGGTGTTTTGATAAACAAATAGGTTCGTAACAATCCACAAGATCATTCTAATGCCATCAACATGAATCCCAACTGTAGGTTTTCACGCTTGCAGTCGTGAAAATGAAAACGAAAAGTAGGTATGCGAAAGCGAAAGATAATAGTGTCGTTTATTTAAAAAATTGCGACGAGTATTGAGGGTTCAAAACCCTTGTGTAGGCAGCTTGTAAGGAAAAGATAGGAATGAAAATGGCTGCCAACAATGCCCCAAGGAGGAATTGCCAAGATTCCCCGAAATGGTTTGGGATGCGAATTGCAACTGGGCATAAAATGAAAACTGAGACTCAGATTGAGGAACCATCATCTCTATTGGATTCCTGGCATAGGATTCTAGTTAGAGCACCCCTCACTCCCAGTTCCAACCCCTCGAAAGTTGTTTTTTTCATCGATTTCGATAACTAGTGCTTTGCTCAGTAAGAAGCAATGCAACATTTGGATTTAGGGGTCCAATTTAGGAAACCATGCCACGGGAGAGGATGGACAGTGTGGTCACCTAGTCCACACCTAAACAAGCATGAAACATCTCATGGAACTCAAAAATGCTACTCAGTTAGGTTTTTATGCCATGAGGAGGAATTGGACAAGAGTCCCCGAAATTGTTTGGGATGCAACTTACAACTGGGCATATAGCGAATATCGAGACTCGGATTAAGGAACTGTCAACTCTGATGGATTACTATGATAGGATTTCATCTAGATCACCCCTCACTCCCGGGTTCCATGGCTCAAAATTTGTAGTACTCAACTTTTTTGAGAACTAGTGTTTTGATCAGTTTGAAGCAATGCAACATTTGGATTAAAGGATCCAGTTTATGAAACTGTGCCTTGAGAGTAGATGGAAAATGTGGTCACATAGTCCATGCCTAAACAAGCTTGCAACATCTCATGGAACTAAAAAATGTTTCTCCGGTAGGTTTTTATGCCCTAAGGAGGAATTGGCCAAGAGTCCATGAAATGGTTTGGGATGCAACTTGCAACTGGGCATAAAACAAAAAACACGACTCAGATTGAAGAACCATTGACTTCGATGGATTCCTGGCATAGGATTTTAGCTAGAGCATCCCTCACTCTCGGTTCCAACCCCTTGGAAGTTTTTTTTTTCATTGATTTCGATAACTAGTGCTTTGCTCAGTAAGAAGCAATGCAACATTTGGATTTAGGGGTCCAATTTATGAAACCATGCCTCGGGAATGGATGGAAAATGTGGTCACCTATTCCATGCATAAACAAGCATGCATCATCTCATAGAACTCAAAAATGTTGCTTAGTTAGGCTTTTATGCCCCGAGGAGGAATTTTCAAGAGTCCCTGAAATGGTTTCGGATGCGACTTGCAACTGGGCATAAAACAAAAATCGAGACTCGGATTGAGAAACCATCATCTTTTTTCAATTCCTGGCATAGGATTTTAGCTAGAGCACCCCTCACTCCCGGTTCCAACCCCTTGGAAGTTGTTTTTTTCATCGATTTTGATAACTAGTGCTTTGTTGAGTAAGAAGCAATGCAACATTTGGATTTAGGGGTACAATTTATGAAACCATGCCTTGGGAGTGGATGGAGAATGTGGTCACTTAGTCCATGCCTAAACAAGCATGAAATATCTCATGGAACTCAAAAATGTTGCTCCGTTAGGCTTTTATGCCCCGAGGAAGAATTGCCAAGAGTCCCCAAAATGGTTTGGGATGCGACTTGCAACTGGGCATAAAATGAAAATAGAGACTCGAATTGAGGAACTGTCGTCTTTTTTGGATTCTTGGCATAGGATTTTAGCTAGAGCACCCCTCACTCCTAGTTCCAACCCTTTGCAAGTTGTTTTTCTCATCGCTTTTGACAACTAGTGCTTTGCTCAGAAAGAAGTAATGCAACATTTGGATTTAGGGGTCCAATTTACGAAACCATCCCTCGGAAGCGAATGGAAAATGTGGTCACCTAGTCCATGCCTAAACAAGCATGCATCATCTTATGGAACTCAAAAATACTGCTCCGTTAGGTTTTTATGCCCTAAGGAGGAATTTCCAAGAGTCCCCGAAATGGTTTGGGATGCAACTTGCAGCTGGGCATAAAATGAAAACAAAGACTCTGATTGAGGAACCGTCGTCTTTTTTGGATTTCTCGAATAGGATTTTAGCTAGAGCACCCATCACTTCCGGTTCCAACCCCTTGGAAGTTGTTTTTTTCATCGCTTTCGATAACTCGTGCTTTGCTGAGTAAGAAGCAATGCAACATTTGGATTTAGGGGTCCAATTTATGAAACCATGCACTGGTATTACACATTATTTTTTTCATCCTTATGACCGTTAATGATGTAAATCTATCTGTAGTCTTCAGAGGGGTCAGTGACCCAAGTTCCTGAAGAAAGAAGGGAGAATAACTTTTCCTGAGAGAAGAAGTTGCATTCTCCTTTGGAAAAACCCTATTAAAGAGGAAGTTTGCAGGATACATTATAGCTAGGGTGCGAGAATGCCTGATTCTCGCAGGTTGCACCATAGCTGGGTCGCGAGAGGTTCATAGGTTGCTCTATAGGCAGGGTGTGAGAATGCTTACAGGTGGGAAAAATGAGCGTTTTCTCGAATCTTATAGAAGGAGAAACTTCCATGGTGAGGTGTCATCCGAATGGTTTGGATCTTACTCACTTTCATGATTTAGTGGGATCATCCTAACCTCCTCACCTTATCCTCTTCAGCTTATAAAAGGAGAGGAGCTCTCATGGAGAAAGTTAGCTTTGGAGATTTTGGGATTAGCTTGGGCTAAGTTGGATTTGTCTTGGAATTATTAGCTTGGTTAGAGTGGTTTTTCATTTTGCCTTTGTCAAGATAGATTGTGAATACTATCAGATCTATGCTCTCAGAATTCTTGTAGTGAAAGTGTGTGAGGAATGAAGGACAATTGGAAGGGACCTTACGACATCAATGCCATGGTTGTAATCTCTCTTTCACATTTAATATGATACAGTAATATGATTCTTTCCTATAAAGCTTGTGTTTTATTGTATGACTCCTTGATCACATACATAGGTTTATATTGAGTTTATGCTATTGCTATCACTTTGGTTGGTTGCGTTCTTTTGCAGGATCATTGTTGTATGAGTGTCAGAATGGAGCTAGGATGGCGATAGCAAGAGGAAGCAGTGTTTAAATGGTATGTCACCCATCCCTCTTTAGTTAGTAAATTCAATATCTAAAACTTAAGGAAAACGTCATGTTCTGGTGTGTTTTGTTCTAGATGTAGGTGGATCTAGGGAGATCAGTTAGTGTCCGAACCTACTGTTTTATCCGATAACAAAATTGGTGACCATACTGGAGAACATATTGTTTCCTATTTAGTCTAGTTTCCCTTGCTTTGATTGCTTGTTTTCTGGTCTCTGAGTCTATGGGAGATCCATCCAAACTCTCTGGATCTGAAAGTTCACTCAAAATTTTTGTTTTTTTTTCAAATTTTTCTTGATTACAAAACTTCTCGCACTGTACCTCTCTGTGGCCTGTGAGAATCACTGAAGTTTGCACCCTACTGTGTAATCCAGTGCGAGATGTTCGCACCCTACCTATGTCCAGCCTACGAACTCCATTGATTTTCGCACTGCACCCTATAGCTAGGCTGTGAACCCATTTGAAATTTTTGTTTGGAATTAGGCTTTCCTATCTTTTTATGCCCAGTTTTGCTTTGATCAGCTGGATTGAACTTTTGGAGCCTATATTGATCTTTTTACAGTCTTCTTGACATTCTTTGAGTTGATTTTAACCATCTTTGCTTTGTTTGGTTTTGAAGGATTAGTTTCTTGCTTTGAGTGTATTTCAATTCAAAAGCCTGTGTTTTCTTTAGAATTGTTTAGGGAAAGATCAGATTTCTTCTGAATAGTTCACCTTAAAAGAAAACTTTTAGTTTGGGTTTCTTTGTTTTAAGAATCTTTATATTGACAAGTTTAATGAATTTTGGGACATTGTGCGTATGGGAATGATAAATGTTTTCTCCTTCTCGTAGCATAGCTTTCATCGAAATGAAAAGATTGCATCTTCATATCTTTGAATAACTTTCGAGT
>JASDQU011506786.1:9105-22861 GCA_032191745.1 Picea mariana | reverse complement strand
ATACCCCAAAATGAATCTCCTCGACGATACCTTTCCAACGAGCTATCACACGCCTAAAACGGAGATCGTATGCAAAAGTTACGACCCCGGGAAGTTGATGTACTAACTTACCCAAACGGGGCCCACATGACTTTTGGCGCTTCATCTCCTAGAGTTAGGTTTTTGGATGTCTATGACTTTTGTCATTCTCGTCTATTGTAAAAAGGCCTCTAGAGTCTCATTGTAATCATCTTCTCATGGATGCAAGTAGCAGCCACATCTCTTCTCAGAGATAAGCTACCAGCGCCTTAGCTAGTTTATTTACATTCTGTCTATAAGCATATTTCAGTCATTTGTTATTAATGAAATGAAATATTATTTCCGCTACATCTCTGCGTTTATGTGTATTTCTGTATTTCATTGTGTTCCTACATAAATCCGGATCATTCCCTTTAAAATGTTTCAAGCTCTCGCATTGAAATTTGGGACCAGGGTGAGCAATGAATGAGTAGAGCTCAAGTTGGATCAGATTTTGGTGGTCCTTATTTGCTATGTTCACTTTCTCTTTGGCATCATTCTCTTATTCTTTTATAATAGTTGTGAAACAACCGTTGGGTCTTCATTCGCCTCTTTTCATCAAAGTGGATGATCAACGAAGTTTAGGATATGTGAAAGGATTTAATATGGAAGGTGTTAAGTATGGACAGGAGAAAAATGTTACCCTTGGTAAGGCCCCCCAATATTACCCCTTTTCTGTGAGCGGTGACAACATGGGACTAGGGCACAGAGGTTGACCACCAAGTTGAAACAAAGCAATTGACAAAGTTTCCCAAACTAGTGATATGTTATCTGACTTCAACCAAATATCATCGTCAACATGCCAGACAAATGAAGCACAAAAATTTGCATGAAAGAAGGACTAGCATACCTCATGTTGACAATGGTTTACTATCTCCCATACTCTTTGTTACTTGAATGTGATGAGCCTTGGTTGATCCAACTGGTAGGAAAATGAGGGGGATTGTTGGGCTGCCACCTATGGACATGTTGATCATCATCATAATGGTGTAGATCATGTTCTCCATTGCGGGCCTCGAGACGTGATCTCAACTAGTTACCCCTAGGCATGGGGGGTAACAATACCCATTCTTTGCACTCAACAATGTTGTTTGAATGATTTTTGAGGAAATGAAAATATGTTTTCATCACTTTTTTTAGATGGTTCTTTACAACGTCTCTTGATTCTATCAGTGTAGGCTAAACTCTAGTTAAAATGCCTCACTACCTAGTGGTTTTTCTAGAGTTTCCAATGAATATTTTGTTGGCAAATATTTAACAGACAACGAATGGCATAAGTACAGGAAGAATGTAACAGACGGGCATAAGTAAAGATGGCATGAGTACAGGAAGAATGTACAGAGGATTGTTGGCATGTTTTACAGGCAACGTATACTTGTCATTGATGGCAAGTATAGGAAGAATGTACAGGAAGAATGTAACAGATAGGCATAAGTAAAGATGGCATGAGTACAGGAAGAATGTACAGAGGATTGTTGGCATGTTTTACAGGCAACGTATACTTGTCATTGATGGAAAGTATAGTAGTGATGATGGCTTGAGTATAGCAGCGATGATCAGCGGTGCAGTGATAATCGAGGAAGAGAAACAACTATGTTCGTTGGATCTCTTCCTGAATTCCCGATGGCCGTCAGATCTGAATAAGAGCATGCTGAAGAGGCAGGCCCGTAAGGTTTGAGAAGCATTTATGTTCGTTGGATCCCCTTCAAATTCCCGATAGAACGAGGGTCGTCAGATCTGAATGTAGACAAGAAGAGCGCACTGAAGAGGAGGACAGATCTCAGACGTTAGATCCAAGCGCAAGACCCGACCATCGTTGGATCAAGGAGAACCTGCATCCTTTTTAAAGTACAAGGAGAAGTGGGCGTACAAACTTTCGAAAGAAGGAGGACCGTCCATTTACGGGTAGAACACGTGGGGATAGATCGTCAGTTCGTTGACTGGAGAGTCAAAGGAACGATGCTCCCTAACCTCTCGAAATCGCGATTTAATCTCAGTCATCAGATTAAGGTTGAATCTGGACCGTTGATTCCAGTCCATGTCGGAGTTTCGGGGATTGAGAGTTGGAGATGTCAAGTAATATCATCCACAGGAATCCCGATTTTGCGATATGAAAAAATCGCGACTTAATCGCAGCCGTTGAATCAAGATCAGATATGGACCATTGATCCAACTCCATATCGGAGTTTCATGAATCGTGACATGGAGAGACAAGAAAACAATGCAACGAGAATGTCGAAATCGCGATATGAGAAATCGCGATTCAATCGCAGCCGTTGAATCAAGATCAGATCAGTCAATCCACTACTACCATGATGACATTCTTTCCTTCATATTTTGGTAAACCTATAATAAAATCCATTGAAACTTCTTTCCAATGTTGACTTGGTATAGCTAAAGTTTGTGGGAGACTTGGGGTTTTGATTGTCTCTCCCTTATTCTGATGGAAAACCACACATTGAACCACAAAATTTTGAACATCACTTTTAATACCTTCCCAGAAAAAATCCTTCTTGATCCTATGGTAAGTTTTCAAGAACCTTGAATGTCCTTCTATAGGTGAAGTGTGTAATTTCAAAAGGACTTTCTATTTGAGTTGGGAATTCTTACATAAATATAGGTGATGTTGATACCACAACAAATAATTCTTCCATAAAAATTTATCTAATTCACTTGGGTCCTATTGTAGTTGTTGAATGATCTTCCATACCTCCTGATATTGCTTCCATTCTATCATTGCTTATTCCGCCCAATCAAATTGTAGAATAGAAATAACACATCGTAAACCCTATGTTTATTCTTCTTTCCTTGAAAGTGTGTTTTCCACCATATTATGTTTTCCTTTTTTTATAGATAATTTCAAAGTCACAGCCTAACATCTTTGTAACCCATTTTTATTGCTCTTCTGAATATAAGCATTGCTTCAAGAAGTACTTCAAACCATCATGATCTGTTTTTACTTTGAAGTATCTTCCTATTAGGTAATGGTACCATTTCTTAGCTGCATGTAGTATGGCCAACATTTCATTTTCATAAATGGGTTTGTGTAAGTTCTTTCCTTTAACATGGTTTCTTTCAAAGGCAATGGGCCTTCCTTCTTTCAAGAAAATTGCACCAATGCCATGGCCCGAGGGATCACAATCCATAATAAAGGTTTGTGTGAAGTCAGGTGTGGCCGGGATAGGAGTCACACACATAACCTCCTTAAGTTTTTTAAAAAATTCAGTTTAATACTTCCTACTTTAATACTTCTTTTAGAGGTGTTTCTATTTGACCATAGTTCTTGAAAAACTTGTAGTAATAACATGTCAATCCTAAATATCCTCTAAGTTTTTTCAAGGTTTTGGGGATTGGTCATTCCATCATAGATTTTATTTTGTTAGGGTCCACTTTGACACCTTCAAAGGCACACTTGGAAGGATTTGTGTATATTTGTTTCTCTTCCAATAGTTGCAAGGATTTGTGATGGTCATTTTTTTGAGTTGTCCATAATCTAGACACATACGCCACAAACCATCCTTTTTTGAAACCATCACCATTGGTGAAAAGAAAGAACTTTGGCTAGGTTGAATGATACCAACCTCTAACATTTCTTGAATCATATGCTCAATCTCACTCTTCTATGCATATGGATACATGTAAGGCCTAATGTTAGGTGGTACACTTATTGGTTGCAAATTAATAGCATGGTTGTGATCTAGAGCATGTGGAAGACTCTTTGTCATCTCTCCAAATACCTTGGAATTATTGTTGATAACTTTTTGGGATCCACTGGAGCAGAGGATATAGATGTTTGAACATACAATGAGCACAATTGTGAAATTACACCATGGTGTCCCTTTTAGAGTAATTTTTTCATGTTGTTAGAGCTTATCACTCTAAAGGGTTTCCCTTGGATACCTCTAAGCTCAATTTCCTTTCTTTTTCAGGAAAATTTCATGAAAAGACCTTGAAAATTAAGGGCCATTGTTCCAAATGATTGTAACCATTGGACCCCTAATACAACATCAACACCGCCCATTTGGATTGCAATCATGGGACTATCCAATAAATACCCGCCCATATTGAGCTTAATACTATGACCACTTCCCTAAAAAATTTATGGTACCTTCATCTACAATCATTGTTTGAAACTTTGGTGCTCAAAATACAAAGCAATTGAGAAGTTTTGCTCACTATTACCTTTTTCTTTTTGATATATCCTTCTATCTTAAAGGTTTGTGGAGTACTTATGTTGGTCGATGCATGATGAGATATCATTGGAGTAGTATCTTCTAGCTCTAGACCTTGTGATGGTTCCAATTCTTGATCTTCATCCTCTTCATAGTCTATCTAGAATAAATTCTTCTCACCACATTTATACCCCTTATTGTACTTGTCACAATTGAAACATAGTCCCTTTGATCTTCTCTCATCCATTTGTTGAGGTTTCAGCCTTATCCATTGAGTGAGGTTAGGAAAGGAAAGATGGTTCTCTTTATGGTTGTTAGTCACCACTCTTATAGTAGCCATATTTTTACTTTCAACTTTCCTTACCAAACTGAAAGCATGCTCTAGGGATTTAGGTTCCAAGAGACGCACCTCATGTTGGATGCTCTCCTTTAAAGTTCCCATAAAAAGATCCATCAAATTATACTCTGATATGTTATTTATGTTGATGCACTCAACATTGGACATGTACTTCCACATTGGCTTGGTGTCTAGCATGTGGAAGTCGTCCAAAGTCTTCTAAGTGTGAGACTTTACTTTAATTAAAGTAATTATTAAAGCATAGTGCTTTTATTAGTGATTTGAGTTTTATTTAAGGAAAATGCTTTAATTAGCATTAGTGAATTAAATAACAGCCATTGATCTCAAGTGAGGTGAGAAGTAATCTCATCCATCAATCACTTTGGAGATTAGGGTTAGGTCATAACTCAAGATTCTAAAAGTAAGGCTAGGGTGAAGGAGAAAGACACTTTTGGTGAAAGACCAAGGTGCAACTTTTACACAGAGATAAAAAAGGACTTTTGCTAGTGTGAAGTTAGTTGAGAGTGTAGAAGCAAAGAAGGAATTTTTCTTACACATTGTATGAGTGAGTGAGATCTCATAGAGAAAGGGTGAAGAGTATTTCATCCTAGTGTTGATGCAAAGAGGGTTGGATCACAAAGGACTGTGATTTAATATCATGGATAGGTGGAGAAGAAATTCCATCTAAAGATCATACAAGTCAAGGAGAAGAGAGAGCATAGGTAGTCACATGTGGGTCTCAGCTGAGTGAAGCTAGAGGAAAGGGTAGCATTGTATGGAGGTTTCCGTACAATATTTCCATACGTGTATGTGTTCGTCAGTTGAGACATGCACGTATACGTGGGTGAGCTAAATGAAAGGTGCACATACCTTGAAAAGTGTGTTGTTCTAGGCCCCTAAAACATTACAGACTTTTCCAGGTTTGCATGTAGTTGTATTTCTCGTAGTGGGCCATTATCCTTGTTACGGGAGCCTTGATTTGATCATAATAAAAGCATATTATTACTGGTTTTCCCTCTGTGATTTTTCTAGGCATTTATACCTAAAAAAAATTGTGTCTTGTGTGTGAGATTTTGGTTTCCTTATTTATGCTTCCGTTGTAATGTTTAGTTGATTACTCATCTATGCTTTAATTCAATAAGTGATTTATTTGGAATTAACTATCGAGTGTTGGGTAGAGGGGTAAAATAAAAATGGTATCAGATTCATCACTCTGAGAGAAATCCATATCTCATATCCATAACAGGTAGAGGAAAATTTATCAGATCTGAAAGGACATCTTGTCATATCTATAACTTGCAGGCAGAAGTCGAAGAACAGATTCAGGGAAACAACAATACTGAGGCAAGACTAGGGTTTTGCAGGTTTACAGAGTTGTACACAATTTACAGAAGGAAAAAACACATATATATGTGAGTTTCTTTGGAGACAAACACATATATGCTAGGTGCAGTAAGCACATGCACGTACATACACAGATCTCATTAAGGGAGGTCATGTACATATGCGGATTAGAGTGGTGACAGACCCATATAGGATAGTACAGGGGCAGTTTCAGCAGAGGGTTATCAGATCAAATCTTGGATATGGCAACTAGATTGCAATTTGAGGATAGTTTGGATGGGGTTTCCAACTACAATTCTTGGAAGGAGAGAATCATGTTGATATTGATGGATAACGATATTTGGGAATTTGATAATACTCACATAACTCCTCCAACAGATGTGACATAACTAGTCATCCATAATCAGAAGGATGTGAAATCCAAGTGCATAATTATAGATGGAGTGAAGGATCATTTGATCCTTCATCTATCAAAAAAGAAAAATACCATGGACATGTGGGAGGCTCTGAAGAGTTTGTTTCATAGAAATAATGAGAATCATAAAATCATGCTGAGAGAGAAGCTTAGAGACATAAAAATGACAAGATTAGAAATGGTGACAACTTGTCTCACCCGGATCCGATAGGTTCGAGATGAATTGGTTGCAGTTGGGGAGATAGTGATTGATTCAAAATTGATGAGGATGACATTAAAATGCTTCACGAAGTAATGGACACCATTGATCAAAGGGATCATAGAACATGAGAAACTCCCTAATTGGTCAAGGTTGTGGGATGACTTTTTTCAAGAGGAACTTCGAGATGAATAATTGAAAGGAGGCCGATACAAGAATGATGATGAGAACCTTGCTCTTGCAAGCCAAACAAAGAAGGGAAAGTTCAAGAAGATTGTGAGTGGAGAGTATACATATCAAGATGAGAAGAAGAAGGACATGAGCAAAGTCAAGTGATTTGCATGTCACAAGTTTGGTCATTATGCAGGGAAATGTCCGAAAAAGAAGAAGGGTGGAAATGAAACATAACTAGAGGTAGTTACATTGGCAAAGGCTCAAATGGATAAGTTTTCCAAGAAGTTTGAATAGATATAGTTCTTAATTGTTTCCCAGATGTCCTTGGGCACCAAATCAACTGGTGCATGGTTGATAGATAGTGGAGCCACATGTCATATGATAGGAGCACGAGATTTTTTCGAGAGCTTCACAAAGTCTAACTCAGATATGTATGTGGAACTTGGTATGGGGACCAAGCATGCAGTAAAGGGATCCAGAACAATGTCATTACGAATGGAGTTAGAATGCATGTTGAGAGTGATGGAGGTGCTATGGGTGCTAGAACTTAGGAGGAGTGTGTTCTTAGTCTTAGAAATTGATAAGAAGGGATATGACATAGTGTTCTAGGATGGACATACACTAATAAATCCCAAAGGATCTAGCGCATACAAAATAACTATTTTTGGAGTTAGAGAGAGAAACTTGTATAGGCTAAAGGGACAACCTATGCAAGCAATGGGAAGCAACAGAGTGGTAGAGAACAAGGAGTAGGTAGCTTTGAAGGTTGAGCAACGTAGAGGAAGTCGACCTTGGGTTCATGTGGGAAGGCATATCCTTACAAGTTTGTCAAGGAGGAGTCATGGTACGAGATAACCATGCAAGATGCTTAGGAGCAGGAGGCTTCTAGGAGCATGATTAGAGGGAAGTCTCTGAAGATGGGTCCAAGAGATATGGAAGGTATAACTTCTATTTTAGAGGCAATAGCCAATTAGGTGGATTGGAGAGCATCCATGGTAGCGGATCTGGTAGTGAAGACAAAGCCAACTCCAGGTGGGAGAAGTACATTTCTCGCTAAGAGGGAGTGTTGATGCATGTAGCATCGGACATGTACTTCCACATTGGCTTGGTGTCTAGCATGTGGAATTCATCCAAATTTTTTTAAGTGTGATAATTTACTTTAATTAAAGTAATTATTAAAGTAAAGTGATTTTATTAGTGAGTTGAGTTTTATTTAAGGAAAATGATTTAATTAGCATTAGTTAATTAAATAATAACCATTGATCTCAAGTGAGATGAGAAGTAATCTCAGTCGTCAATCACTTTGGAGATTAGGGTTAGGTCATATCTCAAGATTATAAAAGAAAGGCTAGGGTGAAGGAGAAAGACACTTTTGGTGAGAGACCAAGGTGGGACTTTTACACAAAGATAACAAAGAAGGCCTTTTTCTTGTGTGAAGTCAATTAAGAGTGTAGAAGTAAAAAATGACTTTTGCTTACACATTGTATGAGTGAGTGAGATCTCAAAGAGAGAGGGTGAAGAGTATTTCATCCAAGTGTTGATGCAGAGAGGGTTGGATCACGAAGGACTATGATTCAATATCATGGATAGGTGGAGAAGAAATTCCATCAAGAGATCATTGAAGTCAAGGAGAAAAGACAGTAGAGGCAGCCGCAAGTGGGTCTCACTTGATTCAATTCAGAGGAAAAGGTAGCATCGTACGAAGGTTTCAATATAGTATTTTTGTACGCATACCCGGGCACCAATAGAGACTAGCGCATATACATTGGTGAGCTAAAGGAAAGGTTCATATACCTTGAAAATCATGTTGTTACAAGACCATACAATAGTACATACTTTGTCAGGTTTGTCAGTAGTTGAATTTCTCTCAGTGGTCCCTTATCCTTGTTACAGGAGCCCTGATTTGATCATAATAAAGGAAATCGAGTACTAGTATTCCCTCCGAGTTTTTTCCAGGGGTTTATACCTGAAAATATTTGTGTCTTGTGTGTGAGATTTTGATTTCCTTATTTAGGCTTACACTTTAATTTTTAGTGGATTAATCAACTGTGATTTAATTCAGTAAGTGATTTTTTTGAAATTAACTGTCGGGTGTTGGTTAGAGGTGTAAAATCAACACTTTACCCCGAGACTTAGTTTTTGGAATTGTTGAATGTATTTTTTAATTGGACCTCTTTGTTGAAGATTTATCAATTGAATAAAGAATGTATTGTTCTTAATATCCCCATAATGTGCTATCAATTCATCCATAAAAAATGGACCAAGAGGAAATATAATCCTTTTTTCTTTCACAAAGCCATTGATACTAGACAAATTGATCATTTTATGAATACAAGGATGCAAGAGTTACCTTTTGTAAGGTTGGCACTTAGTGTATATTAAATAATTGCTCCATATGGAATATCCATGTTATAGGATCTTTTCCATCAAACTTCCTCATATCAATCTTGGGAATTAAGTAGTTCCTTGGTGCCACATTGAACACCCAATGTTTTGGATTTGGAGATGATAAATAATCATGATTCTTGGACTATATCTTTATTTCCTCCACATTTTCATGATTTCCTTGTGTCTTGATATCTCCTCTAGAGGGTCTCTCATATAAGGTGTGTAAGAAGATGGTAGACGTGGAATTTTTCAAATATTCCTTCTTTTCATCCATCGTCTTTTCCATATGTTCCCTATTTTCATCCATCTTCTTTTCCATATTCTTTACCATATGTTCCCTATTTTCATTCACCTTCTTTTCCAACTATTCCATTTGGTGAAAAATCTATTCTCTTTCTTCTTCAATCATGGTTGATCTCTCTAGAGGTTTAGTTGGTGAAGCAAATTTTGGAGCACCCTTCAGAACCATGTGAAAAAATAAAAGTACTCATTTTTTCCTTCTTTATCACAAATTTTGAATCATCAAAAATATATTTTTCAATCAAAAGTTATGCCAATTGTATGTTAAGCACCTTTCAAACCTTAATTTAGAGAATGTTTGGATTGTTGACCCTTCTATTGATATATCTTTGAAATTTGAACCCTTCTGAGTCTAATTTGTTTTCATGTAGTACTTTGATATGACTTCTTAAACTCTTGAAAATTTCAAAATCTGAAACTTCAATGAAAAACAATTATAGCAAAAATGTCAAAATGGCTTGTTTAAGACTAATTTCATAACTAGTAAAAAACCTTAAATTCCACATGATATATCTCATAAATTATAATGAGTCAAAATATGAAAACTTTTCAACATTTAATTCACCATGTTTTGAAATTTTCAAAGTCTGAAACTTCATTGAAAAAAAAAGTTATAGTGAAAGTTCCAAGATGACTCTTTTAAAATTGATTTCAGGATTAATCACAAACCCTATCTTCCATAGACTATATCTTTGAAATTATAGTGAACTAGAACCAATTTTTTTTACCACCTATACTATGATATTTATCCTTAGTATCCAAAAAATTTCATTATCTGAAACTTCCCAAACAAATATTTATAGCAAAAATTCCAAGATGGCGTGTTTAAAAGTGATTTCAGGAATATTCACAAACTCTATATTCCACATGATATATCTCCAAATGTTTAACAAATAAGAACTTGAATTATTTTTTTTCAAATATCATTAGTGTGATTGGTTTTGATGAGCCTCATTATGCATGGCAACTGAGGTTTGAAACCCATCGGGAGAAGACACCAAAAAATCCATCCAACTAAGGGTTGGTGTGGCCCAACTTGGGTGTGATCCCTTAGTGATTTTGATGAATTAGATACCATTGGGTTACGATTTATCAGCCACAGACTAGTCCTGCGAGTCATGGATACGTTTAAAAAAAAAAAAAAAACTTGAAATTTTTACCACCTATATCTGAATATTTCTCCTTAGTCTCCTCAACATTTTGTTGTTTGAAACATCCCCAAAAACAATTTATAGAGAAAATTTTGAGATGTCTTGATTGAAGGAGAAAAACCCTAGGATCATAGTCTCTGATACAAAACATTAGGCAAAAAATACCAACATAGCTTGAAAATATAGAGAGAAGAAGCTCCATGCCTTGAGAAATAGATATAAGAATGAAAGATAATCCTCTTTGAGGGGGAAACCTCCTTTTACAATAGAACATGTGTACAAGAATGAGATGAGATCATTCTAAAACTAGGTCTCCTTAGTATATATATATATATATATAAGAGACAAATGGTAAAATTACAATTAAAGGCTCTAGTCGACAACACTAATATAACAATACAAATATAACTCACCATCTAGGGATTTACATGGGGCTTTATGTTTTACATGGGGCTTTGTTTAGGGCTTAACATGATGATAGTTACAAATCCAAACATGACTCAAAAGGGTTATCACTAGAAGAGTTATGTTGAGCCCTATTGTAGCTATGTTGGATGTAAGAAATACTTTCATCTCATATGTGTTAATGGTGATGGTTATAATTGTGAAGATGTGTATTATTGGCCTATTGATGACATTTGTCAATCCATGGGTTAGAGGATAAAAAAATATTGACATGGTTAGCATCATCTGAATTATACCCCAAGGGAGTTTCTAGAATGAGCTAAGAAACCTATAGTCTATGCTTTGAGATGATTGATTTAGTTAAGTGTTTTTCAAATCTCAAGATTCAAAACACTTCATTATATAGTGTCTTATAACCTTGACATTGTGTATAATGATTAAATGCATATTCAAATGCAGGTGTTGTTATGTTCCCAAGTATTAGTCATGTTCTCCACCTTTCTTACATATTTTATTCTGATAATAAATAATGTGAGGGGGGCATGTGTTATACCACACCTACTTTTATCTGGGTTCACAATGTTATCATCACCTTTTGTTGGTCTAGTTAACACTCTTATTAGTGATCATAATTCAATCACTCTCTTACCATTTTTATACTAAAACTCTTATTAGTAATGTTTTTTCCCTATAAGAGGAGGACATGAATTGATTCAGGAGAGCTCTAGTGATTAGGTCTTTTCCTCTACACTTAAGGTTTCATGTATTTTCTATTGGCCACCCCCATTGCGTGGGGAGTCACCATGTCCTCCATGATCGAGAGGATTTCTACCCCTCACTCCTCCTTCAAGGATGTTTTTGGAAGTTCCCAAGCTACCATTGATATTAATTCCACTAAAATACCAAAATACAAGATCATTGGCCTATGCCAAGGTGCCAGTAATAAAGGAGCTTGTCCAACCATAGAAATCAGGCCTAGACTTCAAAAACAATGTGGGAGGATGTATAAACAAGTCACATTACACTCCAAGATATGTAGTCACCTTAGGCCATGTTGGAGGTAGAACCCAATACATGATGGACCATGTGATCATTTGCAAATTTTTAGGCATGTGGCCATTGGAAGCAACACTAAAATGGTGGTCGAGGACCCATTTGAAGCTCAAAGGAACCATCAACCTCAAGCTAGGCACAAAATATTTTTTTTCACCATTGTTTCCTCTTGTGTAAAATATAGAGAGACCATTTTTTAATTATGCCCATATTTTTTCAACTATGTTGGAATGTACATGTGATATTGGGTGGAGAGATTTGATCCAAACAAGGAAGACTTTTCAAAATCCCCTCTTTGGATAAGACTCTACTCCTTGTCACTGGAGTTCTAGGATGAGGAAACTCTAACATGCATTGGAAACACTTTGGCGTCCTATGTCAAATATTTGGAGGCTACCAAGTTGGGTAAGTACACTTCTTATTCACACATTTGTGTTTCCATTAATGTCTTGCAATCCCTCCCAATTTCCATAGCAATGTCATTCAAATATAGTGAATGGATTAAAATCTTACGTTACAAACACATCCATTTTCAATTCCATAATGCCATGAACATAGCCACTTATTTTATAATTGTCCCCTCAACTAGAAATCCCCAAAAAATCTTGAAGGTGAGGGGAAATATGTAGAAGGATTCACCATTATTCAAAACAAGAGGAAACAAAACAAGCACCCAATCATAGCCACTCAATATCCAAAGAAATAAAATGATAACCAAATGAAAAATAAATAACCTACTATGTCATTTGAGAAAAGCCCCTAAGACCCTAGCCAATCACAACCCATCTCTATTCCAACCCAAAAACTCAATGAGGGAAAGAACCATATCTCAATGGAAAAAGAAGAATAAGAAGTAGATACAAAGCACATGAAATGCAAGGTACAAAAAAGAGAGGATATGGCAATGGAGCAAGATCAAAATCTAGAATGTACTCTCCCAATGGTAAAGAAGCAATATCAAGAAACCTAGAAAAAATAGAGAATGAATCCATAGAGAAAATCTTGTCAATGAGTGAAGCAACCATATATATGGACATGGAAGATATAGATATCTCTCTTTTAGCCTCACATTTTTATGAAGATTACATTAAATACCTATCAGCAGAAGGGCTAGGCAAAATTTACAAGTCAAGCTTCAAATCATCTCCAAAAGGTGGAAATAGTAAGACCCCCTCCAACTGACTGGACAACCTAGGTATAAAAGTCTCCTCTCTAAAACCTACCAAGAAGGTATCAAGGAAGCTAAAGGGTAGAAAGAAAAATAAAGACAAATTGCAGGAGGAGGGAGAGCATCTCATCGACTTAGGGAAATCCAAAGATCTCAGGCAAAGATATCTCCTTTACCCAAACCAAGTTTAATTATGTGTATTATCTCATGGAATATAAGGGGACTCAACTCTCATAGGAAAAAAAAGTATCTCAAAGTAAAAATAAAGAAGGAAAACCTTGAAATCCTTTTCATTCAAGGAACCAAGTGCTTAGAGAATTAATTTAGTGACTTTCTCAAACGATATGGTGGGGCAACATGGAAATTGGCCTAAGTGTGCAATGGTTCTTAGGAGAAATTGCAATTATTTTGAATCTAAACTCTATTCATCTCAACAATTAGTAGCTCCCATATTGTGGCTATCAACCCATTTTAGGGTTAGTGGATCCTCTGCCTTTGGATCCCTCACCATTATTTGTGGATTGAACAATCCCTAAAACAAGGAATATTTCCTTTCCAGTCTCCACAATATACCTCCAAATGCTCTTGGTAGC
>JASDQU011506785.1:7012-22653 GCA_032191745.1 Picea mariana | reverse complement strand
TTCTTGGTTTAGGCTCGAGATTTCTATTGGTTATGGTTGGACTTTCTGATTAGTCTTAGTTATATTTTCTTGATGCATTATCCTTGGTTGGCTATTGGTTTTCTTCTGGAATCATTCTCTATCAAGGTTAAGGTGCTCGGGGGTGGCTTCGGCCTATGGTTGGGTGACAATATTGTTATATTGTCTATGGTTAAATGAGCACATCTATTACTTTATAACAGGTTATGGGTCCACACTATCTTCAAACAGTCTAACCGTTGTAAGATAGATTGGGAATATTTTCTTAGTTACAGTTGTAGTTGCAGCTAGTTTTTGTTGCAACAATGAAACCCTAACCCTCTTATTGAGGAACTATAAATGAAGATATTGATCTAATTTATGGATATCTTAGTGTGCCCTAGCCTATCGCATCTCCTAGTACTCTCAGCAAGATAAGATGTCAAGTTTGAGTTTTTGGTCAAAATCAAGGGTTGACCAAGTTAGAGAAATAAATACGTACTCTATGAAGTCAGAAAACAAGTTAGAAGGGGATTCTAACTTCAGAGCATGGAATACAAGGATTGACCTCATCCTTTCCCAGAATAATGTGTTGGATATCATGAAAGGAAAGATCTTGGAACCACAAATCGAAGAAGGAAAAGAGAAGGAACCTCAGAACGTTGTAGTTATGGAAAAGTTCAAAGACAGTGACATCAATGCCACGAGTATCATAGTGGACTCTATAAAATACCACTTGATACCCTACATCTCCCATAATGAATCATCTAAGAATATGTGAGATTACCTAATAAACCTCTTCTGAGTCAGAAACATTGGACAAGTAATGAATCTAAAGAATGAGCTCTGTGACATGAAAATGAATAATGATGACTGCATAACATCATACCTTGTGAGAATATCTCAGTTAAGAGATAAACTACAATCTATTGAAGAAATCATTTCAGAAAAGGAACTGGTAAATATAGTACTCAATGGCCTTCCCAAGACATGGGATGCATTTTATGCAAGCATGAACACAAGAAAGGAGTATCCCACATTTGAAGAACTTTGGACTTGTTGTGCACAAGAAGAATCAAGGATTAGTGCAAAAGATAAACCCCAAAAGAAATACGATGATCAAGCTTTCACAGCAAAGTTCAAGAATTTCAGGAATAAAAAGAAGTATGGATCAAGGAAGAAATCAAATCAAGAGAAATATATGGCAAAATTACAATGCTTCAACTGTCGAAAATATGGTCATCATTGTCTTGAGTTAAACAAAAGGAAGGAAACACATGAAGCATCAATTGTCAAAGAAAGGGAACCCTCAAAGAAGGCCAAAAAGGATAAAACAGACTTCTTCTTCTAAGATAAGGTAACAATATTCTTCATAATTCTTGTACATAGCATGTTTACATAATTTATGTACATATCTTGCATATCCATTTCTTAGAAGATAAGATGTTCAAGAGAAACAATACCTAAGAATAACAAGATAAGGATTTCTATCACGGTGACAATAAGACAAGAAATACACATGAAAAAGATGAAGAACATTGACAATCCTTGGTAACAATTCCTATGGAAGCTATTAACATAAGACAAGATGCAAGATAATTCGAATTAGAATAAAACTTGAAGAAACCTAGAAGAAGTAAAAATAGAAAGAAGTCAGCAATATAGAGGAAATTGGAAAAAGACTTGTGACACTTTGCATAAGGTAATAAGGATAGATAGAAGCATGGACTCTCTTAGATGGAGGGATCAAATTATATAATTCCAAAAGAACAACATACACTCATGGATGAAGCAAGGATTAGGAGGGAGATAATCTTAAATAATATGATCCATCGAGTATCTATCCATGTTCCCATTGATGGTAGTATCCATGAAAAACAACACATGTTCAGTTTGACTTTAGAATAAGTCTTCTTCAAAAAGAAGCCCTAAAGTATCCCTGGTTGTCCATCCACATCCATGATCCTATGATGAAAGGAAGAAGTTGAAATCTTCAGGGCATGGAATCCATAGAAAACTCCATGGACCCAACAGCTAAAGAGGAACATGAGGAAGAACATGAAGATTCCAAGAGAGAAAGAAAATCTAGAAAAACCATTCATTATATTGGGAATCACAAGACTACCAGCTTGGTATGAACCCACTAGAAGCAATCAAGCAGAAGAAATAGAAGTTGTGATGAAGAACAGTGTATGGAAGACTTATGAATGGAAGCATTGTGAGATCCAGAACTAAAGGGTTTCCCAGATGAAGGGATAAGACTATGAAGTTAGCTTGTTCCAGTAACTAGACATACCTCTACCTGAGCCATTATATCTTTTGCAATATCCATCGGTTGGAGCTTACATCAGATGAATGCAAAGACTATTCTCTAGAGTAATTGAACAAGAAGCGTACATAGAAGAACCTCAACGTTTTGAGGTATACCATAAAGATACCCTTGCATGCAGATGGAACAATATCTTGTATGGATTCAAACAATTTGGTGCAAATCCTCTCATGCACAACAGAAGCGTGGTGAAAACTTTCTATGATAGATATCATAATGGTTACTCAGAAGTTCAGGATGATGGACTGCTAATCCATGACAAACTATCATGATGATAGAAGAAATGCCACTTGGATATGTTTCAGCTTGATCCTTGCCACTATGTCATGAGCTAGAAAGAAACAAAAGTGTTGAATTCAACCATGATATATTGAAATGATCAGAGCTATATGAAGCCTTCATAGAAAACCAGTGTTCCAGACAGACTGAAAGACATTGAAATTGAGCATTACATTCTCTGTGAAGAAGTCCAGAAAGGAGAAGTGGTTCCCCAATATATCTCCACAAATGAGTAGATAGAAGATATTTTGGTAAAGCCTTTGCCCAAGATGAAAAATTTTTTGTACTCAAGAAACAAGCTGGAAATCGTGGAGACGACTTCCTTATTGAAAAAGGAAGAGATGACTCCCAGGTTGGGAGGGAACACTCATGTATTATTGATTTATGGATAGTCATTTTTTTAGTTTGAAAAATGGTCTAGAATGAGCAGTACATTTCCAGTCAGAAAGTGGTTTGATATTTCTGACGGATGGGAATTTTCCAGTTCGGAAAATGATCCAGATCATACTGTCATTTTCGTAATGAAAATGGTTCAATAGATTGTTGATGTACCATAGACAGTGATTCTCCTTGTGGCTAGTGTGGGGGAATCGTCTAGAACAGTCTTTCTTCTTGACAGACACTCTCAGTAGTGGTCAAGTAGAATGGTCTGCCTCACCGGGCATTCATTCTTTCGAAGTTTACAGTTGTGAGAAGTTTCGAAGAATGGTCTATTTTGGAGGTTGGTGCAAGACAGTCATTTTCTTAGGAAATGGTTCAGACAGTCATTCCCTAGGGAAGACTCATTCTCTCCAGGTTGCAATTTTTTAAGTGTTGAAGGAATGGCCCAGTTAGGTGAATGGTCTAGTTTTAGCAATCAGGGATAGGCATTCCCTAGGGTAGACTCATTCTCTGTAGGTTGCACTTTGTTTAGTGTTGGAGGAATGGCCCAATTAGGTGAATGGTCCAGGCTCATAAATCGGGACAATTATTCTTCTATGCTTGAGAAGAATAGTCCAGATATCTCATGGTTGGTGTTTTACCTTCTAAGGGAAAATTCTCTTCCATATCTCACAGATGTGAGTGGAAGAATGGCCTGGATGACTCAGTTTATATCATGATATTGTTTTTCTATGTAGGTTTATATTAGATGATATGATTTCTATGGAGACTATATGTCTCTACAAAGTAGATGTATGCTACTGTGGTGGATGTGTTCCACTATTTGTGACTATGTGTCACTCATTAAGTAGTTGTTTGCTACTTGGTGTGGTAGTGTACCACTATATTGTAGTTGTGTACTACTATGGATNATATTGAATGACATTGTTATGATTACCATGTAGACTATCAGTTGTGTTGATATTTTCTAAGGCATATAGGTTGAGACGGATCTCTATGACTTGATTAGAAAATAATCCTATATTGGAATTCCTATAGGAATGGTCTCTGTAATCCATGGCATAGATTTTATCTCTATTGGGACTGTCATTCTTCTAGGACGTATGTCCAGATTAGAAGAATGGTCCTTGTATTACTCTCTGGAGTGAGTTGATTATTCGACATCATGCTTGATTACTCAGATGGAGTATGGCTTCTAGAGATGATATAGTTGATGCTATCAAATGATAGTGATAATGGTGTTCGTTATCTAATCATGAGATAGCATGTATGACTATGATGATGCTACCAGTTGAATGGTATGTTTGTGCTCAATACCATTGCCTTCAATACCTCCCTAGCTAGGAGGGAGTGTTGATATTATGGTAGTCACAGGAGGTATTTACCTCCACATGTAACCCTGACGAGAATAGAATATTCTGGGAAGCAAGAAGAAACCCTAAAGCATTAAACTTAACTCTAGAAGACAAGTCGGCTTAAGGAAATATTTAATGTTGGCCCTCAACCAAGTTTTGAGGAAACATTGGTCAGAGTTGGCCCACTTTTGGACTTCGACACATTGGTCGAGGAAGGAGCGCCCAAGCGGAGCTGAAACCGTAGATCTCACCCATTTTTACGGGCTATGTGCACCCAGTAAGGGGTCTTCTAGGGGTTTTGTAATGGGTTTATGGGGTGTCGTCCCATGGGTTCTCCCCATGTTTGGCCCTATTGTAAGGGTTTGTAAAAGTATAAATAAAAAAGAATGTATGGTAGAAGTAGAAGTTAATGGAGCTAAGTGAAATCATTTGAATGGCTTTGTGTAAGGGAATGTATGTGTGTTAAGGATTTGTGCTTGATAGAGAGTTGGCTTTGTGCCTTGACCTAGTTTTGGAAGGAGGATCTAGTGCTCAGTGTGAAAATCCCATGTCCAGTGTGAAGTTTGACTCTGTGGCTTAGTGCACAGGAGAAAATGAATGTAAGATTCAAACGAATAATAAAGAGGTGAAGATGTTGGTGAACGTAGCCCCACACTGGGGTGAACCACATAAATCTGGTGTCTTATGGTTTTCTTTGTGCAATGATTATCTCTGTTATGTTTTGCTTAGTGATTAGATTAGATATGTAATGGATATGTATATGTTTCTTTAATGTTGTTCTTATGTTCAAATGCTAGATCTGATTCACATTGCTAAGTGTTTAGGTGAATAATCTATGTTGTTATTTAGCTAGATCTATCTTAGATATGTTATGCAGTGTTCATAAGGTGAATAAGCTAATGTATCTCACTTCCTAAGCGTTAATAGAATACCCTGCGAAGTGTTATTCTCATAGATATGTGTCCCAGCTTGGTTACAGACACCTATGTCCTACAACCCCTCCTGCTTCTATCTCGGGTGAGACTTCACATTCTTCGCAGGTGTTTCCGAAAGGGTCTGTAGTTGGGGTTTTTTTGGTGTGTTGTTAAGCGTTGAACCCTAGGTATGCCCATGTGCCAAAAAATGGATCTGTTGTCAGGACCTGAAATTGTGATTGATGGGAACTGAAGTAAAGAAAAAGAGAATCGATGTGTGTAGATCCATTGTTGAAGTGCATAGTACTCTACTTGATTTACAAATCTTTGTGCTAAGAAAGAAATCCAATATGAAGAAAGAGGTAACATACGAAAAGAGTTAAATCTTTGTTCTTTGACAAAATTAATATAGGTGAAAAATTTTGTTTCGAAAGCATGAACTTAAGTATGTTTAATAGAATCTATCTTAGTCTGAAGGCTAGGGCATAGTTGAAAGAAAGATTTGATTTGAGTAAATTTAATGGAAACAAAGAAAGATATGTTATTCCTATGCATAAAAAGAGGTTTTGGACTAATAAATGGATGCAGGAACCCAGAAATAATTTTTGCAGATTGCAGGTCCAACACTATGATCCCAGTGCACAGTATAGAAGAGGTTGGGGAACATTTAAAAGAAAAAGAGGATTGACATTGTGTTATAATTGCAAAAGACCGGGACATCTTGCTAAGGAATGCCCTGGCGCAAGTCCTATTTGTCTTTGTTGGAATATTTTTGGTCATGAGGTTGATGATTTCCCAAGGATGATTGCTAAAGTCAAAAGGATGAACATAAGTCAGGAAAACTATGAAGAAATTCAAGAGACAAAGGGCATGTTAGAGAGTCATAAAGAGAAACAATCAGAGAAAGTTCAGACTACATTAGTACAGTTGAAAGAAAGGATGGATGTTCACAAAGATGTGAGTTTACCAGAGATCCTGAAAGTAAAACAACGCATAAGTGAAAGAATAGAAGACTTCGACATAGACTGTGTCTTGGATGAAGAAACACAAGTGAATATTATGACAGAAGAAACTTGGAAATTTTTGGGAAAACCTACTGTGATACCTTCGTTAGGAAGGATAGACTCGTTTAAGGGAAAGATGATAACCCTATGTGGAAGAGTTACTAATGTACCAATTATTGTTCATGTAACATCGACTGAAGAAGAATTTGAAGTCATTAAGTTTGTTAGGGACAGCGCCCCTTTCCCACTTTTGTTAGGTAAGACTTGGATTGAGAAAGATCAGATCAGAAGGAAAGTAGAGGAATAAGCCACAGAAAATAAAAAGAAAGAACTAAGGGATTTCATAGCTAGAAAAATAGATCAACTAATAGAAGAATGAGAGGATGAGTCGAAGCAACAAAACAAGGTAACAACGTAGGAGGCAAGAGAATTAGCTAGCAAGGTTGAAAGAATGAAATAAGTCTTGAAGAACCTATCTATGCAAGAAATAAGTATATCCACCCAGGAAGTATTAAGAAAAGGAACATTAACTTCGAACCCTTTGAGGGAACATCAACAGTGCGAAGTCACTACGCTATGAGAAAATAAGAACAAGAATGGAAAGAAGATTATAGAAACAGTTACAGAAACTCAGATCACAGGAAAGACCAGATGGAAAAGCTAAGTTGGAAAAGCTACAAAAATCTACAAAGACCAGATGGAAGACTTTGGAGATTGGAACCTCGCAGGAGGCAGGTTCGCAAGATTTGAACCTCACTCGAACAGCAGGTTCGCGCAAAATGGGACTTCGCCCTAGTGAAGTTATATGACCGTTGGAGGCACCCAGACCATTAGAATGATGCTCTGGAACAATTAGAAAATGCATTTATGGGCTGATGGGCCACTTTTGGACGTTGATACCATGCCATAACGGACAGATTTACATTAATAGAATCATTTCCTGGTCATTGGAATATCCATTATGATACCCCTCTTATTTAACTTGTTGGTCATTGCACCGAGACCACTTTTTTCCACCTATGATTGACTGAGCTAAACAGAGAATTGTCCAAGTGTTGATTTGTGTCATCTGAAGCTAGACCCCGCCCGTCCGCTTGTCTACCCCGCCTATCCATTCGTCTACCTCGACCTATCAGTTTAAAAGTTAGAAATTCGGGAGAACCTAGTGAATTAGAGAATTATGTCAAGGAGGTCCTTAAGAAGACAATGGCTGATAGACTTATATCTGAAGGTGTCCAGGAGTTGTCGACTAGGGGACTACAGGTCTCCCCTTTGAATGGATGTTGCTCTAGTTGTGTCAACCCCAGAACTGACCAACGGAGTAAGCATCACGATGATCTGGCTAATGTGAAGCAGATCCTGTCAATTTTGCCCGAGTATATCCCACCTTTGGCTGGCGTTGGTAACCGTGATAGCATCCTATGACATTATGAGTACAGCGTGTTCACCGCGTACATTCCAAAAGGAATACACATAGTCAGGAGTCAGTTAGGATAGATCCCGCTATTGAAAAACAGTGAATTCAACTTGGGAGACAGGAAGAACTACGCTATGTTAGCACCCCACCACTACTTGACAAAGAAAACTGGAAAGAAGCCTCACCTCGTCTCACATTCATGGATTAAGGAGTTGGCACATTCCACCGTGTTGAATGTGATGAAGATCCACCATTTTGGCTACCACCAGGAGCTTAACGCTTGCGCTAAATTCCTCTTGTCATGCTATTATGGCGGGTGCTTGTGTCTCAACCGAAGGATTATTGTGGATCCAACATTGATCCACTAAATTATAGGCTTGAGTGTAAAGGGACCTGACCCTCAACATTTTTATTCAGGGAAGGCCTCAGACCATTCCCTGGCACAATGCATCAAGGAAGCTTACAGAGAAAAGGAAAGCGAGGTTACAAGGAAGCCTCTATATAGGATGGCACAGTGCACCTCTCTTGCCAACTCATAGCTAGCAATCTCGTAAGGAAGAATCGCCCCACATAGGTTAGCAGGTTCATGGTGGACCTCACAGGAAAATGTGTGGAGGGAATGCAGATGAACTGGGTGAACTACCTCGTCAATGAGTTGGAGAAGGATTGTCGGGAAGCCCAGGATTTGGGATATGAATTCCACTATAGTTGGCTGATCATTTTGATCGTATTTGTCACTTGGAAAATTCATGAAGGATCCACCTTCCCAAAGATAGAACCCTCAGATCCATTGGTTGCTCATTTTTCAACCCTATGGTATAGCAACGACATGACAAAGAAGTGGAAGTCCAATTTCATGTTTTATGCATACTATCAACAGTTGAAGGTCATCATTGATTAATTTCCACGCATGACACTGCACACCCTACACCAGTATAGACCAATAGAAAATTTCCACGTAGATATACATTTCATCTACAACAATACGTGTCGAGACGAGAACCAGGAAGAGTTACATTTGTACTACAAGCTAACAGATGAAGACACGGAGTAGCTTACAAAGGAATGGCCGGAGGAATTTCTTGTACCTGTCGTTGATGCAAAACTCTTTGACACTAACACCATAGGAAGCCCCATAGTCACCCGGGTCAAGCATGTCAGACAGTCCAGTGGGACAAAGAAGAAGAAAAAGAAGGAGGAAGTCCAGGATATAGAGATCGATGAGGAGGACAACGCTTCTGAAGATAATGGTTTTGGCTCGCTCAAAGGAGGAGGAGAAGACGAAGAAGAAGGACAGAGAGGAGGGGATGAAGGAGAAGAGAAAGGAGGAGGTGAAGCTACATTACCTGAAGACCCCCCTACTAGAACGGTAACACCACAAAAGAGGAAGGTTTCTCTGTAGAAACCTTCAGCCAGGAAGAAGATGCGTGCTAATAAGCCCTAGTTGGAGGCCACGCTCATAGAGAACGATATTAGTCTAGTCCGCAGAGATATTGAGGATGTTTTCGAGGACATCTTGCAGAGATATGGAGAGAAGCAGGAGGATATCTATGGAAGGATCGAGAAGGAATTGAAGGAAGTAGATAAATTTGTTTGTTTGGTCCTCACAGTATGTATTGCGCCTTCCTCGTCACATATTGCAGAATTGGGGGATAAACTAGCCCAATTGAGAATACTGGAAGATGCAACAGAAGATTGACTTCAGAGATTCCAGGAAGAGAAGGAGAAGGCTACAAAATCCTTGAAATAGGATAAATATGGAGTCTTAGTGCAATTAATAGCAGCGCGGGACAAGGTAGAATCCCAGGAAAGTGAGAAAGCATAGCTTCAGGTGAAGCTCCAGGAGGAAAAATCCCAGCTATAGAGAGAAAAGGAGAATTTCTCACAGAGAGGGCCATGTTCAAAGAAGTAGTGAGCAAAGCATGTCACTTTTTTCTATGCTTGGCATAGGGGGAGAAAGAGTCGGTTGAGGCTTAAGTAGTGAAGCTCGTTGAGACCCTCCAGCAGCTTCAAACTAGGATAACAGGCTTGGAGGCCCAAATAGTACCAAGCACCTCGCAGGAGGTGCATGACCAAAGGGAGGAGACCGCTAAGAACACACTAATAAGGATAAGAACCCTCTCCTCAGAATGAAAACAGCTGATTGATAGAAGTGCACAGACATATGAACACCTCACTAAGGATCTAGAACTAAGAAAGTTAGAAGCGCGGTTACAGGAGGTGCAGCAATAGGAATTTTCAGTGCAGGCACAGATGAAGCTACTCACTACGGTAGAAAGAATGAAAATATCCCAGGAGCAGTGCACATTATAGAAACATATCACTGCCCTCTAGGGAAAAGTAATGGATGTCACGCAGAAGCTACAACCTATGTAGGATGAAGCCTGCAAGGTGTTCAAAGAGATTGATGGACAGGGATCTCAAATGGACCAAGTGGTTGCATCAGTAGGACATCGCTTGGAAGGGATTGTTACAAAGAATATGATCCAAGAGCTCAATGAGTAGGAGGCTCAAGCGAACCAGCAAGTTGAGGTAGCTTGAGTTAAGCTCAAGGCCTTGAAATCAGCATTGTCCAAATCTGAGTGACTCGGGACGAGGCACAACTAAGTGTTGGGGGCATGTTGTCCCTCGACCAAGTTTTGAGGAAAAATTGGTTAGAGTTGGCCCATTTTTGGACTTCAACACATTGGTCGAGGAATGAGTGCCCAGGCAGAGCTGAGATCGTGGATCTCACCCATTTTTGCAGGCTATGTGGACCCAGTAAGGGGTCCTCTAGGGTTTTTGTAATGGGTTTATGGGATGTCGGCCCATGGGTTCTCCCCATGTTTGGCCCTATAATAAGGGTTTGTAAAATTATAAATAAAGAAGAATGTATGGTAGAAGTAGAATTTGTTGGAGCTAAGTGCAAGAAGTTGAATGGATTTGTGAAAGGGAATGTATGTGCGTTAAGTCTTTGTTCTTGATAGAGAGTTGGCTCTATGCCTTGACCTAGTTTTGGAAGGAGTATCTGGTGCTCAATGCGTAGATATCTTGTCCAATGTGAAGTTTGACTATGTGGCTTAGTGCATAGGAGCGAATGAATGTAAGATTCAGATGAATAATAAAGAGGTGAAGCGCTTGGTGGACGTAGCCCCACACTGGGGTGAACCATGTACATTTGGTGTCTTATGGTTTTCTTTGTGCAATGATTATCTCTGTTATTTTTTTCTTAGTGCTTAGATTAGATATGTAATGGATATGTATATGTTTCTTTAATGATGTGCTTATGTTAAAATGTTAGATCTGATTCACAGTGCTAAGTGCTAAGTGTTTTAGGTGAATAATCCATGTTGTTACTGTGCTAGATCTATCTTATATATGTTCTACAATGTTCATAAGGTGAATAAACTAATGTATGTCACTTCCTTAGGGTTAATAGAATACCCTGTGAAGTGTTATTCTCGCATATATGTGTCCCAGCTTGGTTGCAGACACCTACGTCATGTAACCCCCTATGCTTCTACCTCGAGTGAGACTTCACCTACTTCACAGGTGTTTCCGAAAGGGCCGGTAGTCGTGTTTTTGTTGGTGCGATGTTAAGCGTTGAACCCTGGGTCTACCCTTGTGCCAACATTTAATATTAAGTATTTATCCTCTAGAATGAGAAGTCGGCCCAAATATCTCAAGAAAACAGTATAAATACAAGTATTCAGAACTCATTTTGTACACATAGCTCAAAATTTCAACAGTGAAGAAGTGTGCACTGCAGAAACTGGGCAAGTGTGCAAGTCTGGGGAGTAACTACAGCCAGTGGCTACTGCAATCTTTATTCTTGGTTTAGGCTCAGAATTTCTATTGGTTATGGTTGGAATTTCTGACCGGTCTTGGTTGTCTTTGCTTGATGCATTAGCCTTGGTTGGATAATTGTTTGCTTCTAGAATCATTCTTTGTCAAGGTTAAGGTGCTTGAGGGTAGCTTCATCCTATGGTTGGGTGACAATATGGTTATATTGTCTATGGTTAAATGAGCACATCTATTACTTTATAACAAGCACCATGTGGTGGTGTAAGTTTCTTTATGAAGTGACCAACTTTTATAAAAATAAGTGGGGATCTCTTTTACAATGAAGTTACTTTATGAAAGAAAATTCGCATGCAAAATAAATAAATATAAAATAAAATATGAAAGATACTTATAATGATTCACTTTTATACTTGAAGTGAGATACACTTTACAATTGAGCATGAACGTTTTCAAAAAAAGTAACAAAAAGAGAGACTTGAACTCAAGACATCTTACTTAATAAGGAAAATTTTAACCAACTGGGCTAGCAAAACATATTGTATTTTTTAGCAAGAGTATTGGGGGTGTTGTTGTTGTTGTGGAAGATGTCCTTGGAGAGCATGCTAAAAAAAACTATTTTCACAGAAGAAAACAATTTCACTTCTCAATGACAATAAGGGTTAGATCTTGGTTAGCTTACCCAGAAACTGCACCTTTTCCTATCTGTTTCTAATTTTTTGAGATCTCACAGAGCACGGGGAAAAGAGCATATGAAGATATAAAAGAGTATCAATATGGAAATGAATAATATAAAACAAAAATAAAACCAAAATAATACTTTGCAAAAATTTTAAAATGGCGTATTCAGGCTTTATACATCTGGATCTGAATGAAATGGTTGTATATTGGAAAAACGAAAAACTTTTCGAGTGAAACAAAAAGTGTTCCTGACTTAAACAAGTGCTCCAGCCGCAATGGAACAGTCCTCTCAGCCCAGAAATGTACAAAAATGGAAAAAATTGGAAATGAGGAAACTCGTCTTCACGATATTGATCTACAATAGGAGTGGGTCTTCAAACAAGATTTGATACCATGTTCGACAACATAGGTATTCCAAGAGAGGAAAAACACCTTCAGTAAACACTCACACAACTAGATCAAAGATCAAAACATCAATGTTTTGATGTGGTAAAACACCTATGGGAAAACATCCATGATCCCAACCAACACAACCACTTGGAGAAGTTTATTAATGCCAAAGAAAAAGATTACGGAGATATTTTACAAGATATTTTCTTACAATCGATCATCGGATGGTCTTCAACTTTTTCCTCTGGTTTTAAGAGAACTTTCCTCAACATCAGGGATCTTCCATCCTCTACTCCTTCTTCTTCAAAATTCCTTCTATGTGCTTCTGAAATGTGAGCTTCACCTCCTCCTTCTTTCTTTTTCTCGAGACATTCCCAAGACATGTGCCTTGTCTTTCCACAGGCATAGCATCTTACTTCTCCTCCTCCTCTTCTTCCTTTTCCTCTAGAAGAACTTCTTCCACCACCATGTCTTCCTCGAAAACTTCCTCCTCTTTTCGAGTGACTGTGTGGTTTCTCAGCCTCCTCCTTAGGATTATGTGCCTTGTCATGGGTAACTCCCTTACCTCTAGTTTGGGTTGGGATTTTACCTCTTCCTCATTGGCTTTGTTTTCTGGCCAACTTCTCCTCTGCCTTCATTACAAACCGATAATCATCTTCCACTGTCTTTACCGACATCATGCTAAGTTCATCCTAGATTTCATATCTTAGGCCATTCATATATCTGGAAAAAATTTCTTCATCTCTCTCCCTTTGTCTAGTTCTGATGTTCAATCTGTAGAACTCCTCTGTGTACTCCTTAACTATCATCCCCTTTTGTCTCAGGTTTTGCATCTTCATGAACTTAGCCTTCATCTTGGCTACCATTCTGTCCCAATTCTTTATCTGTTTCTCTCCTTTTCTTCTCCTCTCAGCCTGTAGTTCATCCCACCACAACGTTTCATGTCCTTTTAGCCTGGTGATAGCCTGTTTCACCTTTTTCTCTTCATTGACCTCTTCATAGTTGAAATGTTTTTCCATGGATCTTACCCAATCTAGTATCTCTTCAGCATCTATATTGCCTTCATACATTGGGACCTCTATCTTGGCTCTACCTCCCAATCTAGCAACTACTCTCAGCAAGAATTCTTTGGTAACATCCTCTTCTGCAGCTTCTTCGGCTTCTACCTCTTCACTCTCTGCTTCACTGATGTCTCCAGCATCAGGTTCTCTCCTCTACACTACCTTCATCACCTCTAATATTGCATGAAGTTATCGCATATCCCTTTCTACAACTCGAATGGCTAAAGGTGGTTCCACTCGTCTCCTTGGTGGAGCTATGTGGACTATTTGTCACACACAGAGTACAACTTCGAGTACTTTTGTCTCCTCTCCTTTGCCTATTGTCTGCAAGCAAAAATTCATCTTTGATACCACTTGGTGCAGACCCCCTTCTCTCCTAAGGGTTTTGCGACCTCCCGATTAGGATATTCTATTCGGGAGTCGAACGACTCTCTGAAACCTTGCTAGTCTTATCTTGTATTAGACACGGGCCCTCTCAACTTCCTGCATAGGCTTCAAAACACCCGCAACCTTCCCCTTCTCGCTCTGCGAAAATATCAGAGTATCGGGCATTAGGGCCTTTTCTCTCAGCCCCTCCTCTAATATGACCTTGGGCGATGACCACACGATTGCGAGTGCGACCACAAGCAATTTGAAATCAAACTACTTTTGGTCCCTCAATTCTCCTCAAGCCTCCATGTGTGCTCTTGGAAAAACCACAGTATGGATTGCAGCCCGCCCTTGACTTCTTAAAGTCCATGCAACTCCTATCCTTGCAATGCGAGATGACCATTGATCTCATGATCTTGGCGGTGCTTTCAAACGGATGACTGAGATCTATTCCTCGAAATAAATGATTCGGACTTCCTCCTCCCAGATCAACAACTGTGGTCGATTCAAAATTTTGGGCTACGGGATTCTCAAGTTTCAAACCTTGTTTTCCTTTGCAGGGAAATCTTTCAGAGTGGAATATCTACTTCGGGGTTTTGAAATCTCAAACCTCGCCTTATTTCATACTTCAATCTTCCAGAGCGGGTGATCTGAAGACACCTGTCCTCAAAATCAATGGTCCAACTTCTACCTTGGGTGTTTGACCTTTCAACCCAAATCAACGGTCCTAAGAACCTCCCCTCGATCAACGGTCCATATCTCCTATGGGTTTCACACTTTGGATATTTTAAATCTCAAACTTCACCCTTTCCCCAACACTTTTATCTGAAGGTTGTGATCGAATGACATGTGTCCCCCCTGGATCAAAGGCTGAGGATTACTTTGGGTCTATACCTAGAGTACACAGATTCACACCACATCTCCCATGAATATGACGGCTAGAGATCGCTTCGGGACTTTACCCAGAGCTCACAGATCTTCACCACGTCTCCTCTAGATTCGATGGCTCAGATTCACTTTGGGTATTCGATCCTTCAAGGTTTGGTGACCTCAGTTCTCAAACTGAAAGTCCCATGACAAAATCCCTGGAGCTCGTGATCTACTAACAAGTGTCCTTCGATAGATCGATGGCTTTAGGCTCTTTGGCTCTTCAGGCTTTGGGTGTTTCAACACTTCACCTTTTGCCTCCCCTCTAGATCTCACAACCCGTCGACACATACCGCTCTATATATAACGGTCCATATTTGCTTCGGCTCTCCGACACTCCGTGCTTCAGGAATCTCAGAGTTGAAACTTGATTCCTCCGAAGCTCACGATATTCGACCACTTAGATTCTCCTTGGCGATCCAATGCTGAACGATCTGACAGCTCAGTCTATTTTAGATGATCGAATGACAGAGATTTTACTTCGGAAATTCGGGACTCCAGAATTTGGAAGTTTCAAGTCTCAAATCTCGGTGGGTTCTCTCCCCTGCGTATATGAAGCGTTAAAGCTCACGTACTTGTCTTGAATCAGATGGTTATTGATCCTTTCACTGTGATCCAACGGATAATGTCTCTTCTCCTCCTGAGCTTCTGATTTATCTGACTTGGAAGACTTTCTAAGTGTCCAAAGGTTTCAAACCTTTTCTCCTCTAACAAGTCTGACTCTTGGATCTCGTTAACACTTATGAAAAGTGGTATT
>JASDQU011506784.1:2894-22872 GCA_032191745.1 Picea mariana | reverse complement strand
ATTTTGTATCCACTTTGACTTATAGTACACTCATCACTTCACTTTATTATTTAAATAATTTCTTCTTTGCAACCACTTTGACTACTTTGACCTTTTGGGGCTTCTAGATGACTCATGAGGTTTCTCCAACTTCCCATGGCCATAAATATCTAACCGTGAGCAGTTATGTGGCATTCCATATACCATCAGAAATGGCATGAAATGTACTATCCATATAGAGTAGTCTTACCTGCAAATATATCAGAACTCATACCATTATCCATCAAACAAACTTGGGTCCATTACCCAAACCATTGTGCTACCATAATTTGATATTGGACTTTCTTCAAGGGTTGACATCAATGAAAACCTATTGAAATGGACACTTGACACTGAGAGGGGGGTGTGAATCAGTTCCACAAAAATTTGGACAATTTTCCACTTTTCATAAATTAACTGAACAACATATATTTATTTCATTTTCTCAACAAATATATAAAACAATAAATACTTTATTTATTTATTTAACTTGAATGAATACATAAGATTGATATTTGAATTTCATCTTCAAACAATTATGAGAGACCCAACTCTCTGTTACAAGACCCAACTTGTATTTCTCAGATCCAACTGAGAAATGAGGAATCCAACCCTCANGTAAACATGCACCAACCTGATAGAATGAACCTTCATTCAATCCATTATATATAAATATATATACTTCAACAAATTCAACTACGCTTCTTCACACCATTCTTTCTTGTTTATATAGTCTTCCAACTGGTGTGAATTTGAATCATTGTGTCTTTTGATATTTGAACCATTGTACCTTTTCATTTAAATGATAATATTAATCTTTAAATAATATCATTTTTATTTTTATCCTTTATTCATAATGCTAATGATTTAACTCTCTTAATCATGACTATGTGTCGGTTCTTTTGTCTTCATGAGTTGATCATAGACATGGATCAACTCATCATATCGTTCTCATGCTTCTGTTGTGTTCTCAATTCACCATTAGATCATATTTGATCTTTTATCGATTCTCTGTATTGTTCTAGTGTTAACTCTCTGTCGAATTAAATATGTATGAGGCACTTCCTTCAAACCATTTACATATGACCACATGTGCAAAACCACGATCTTATTAATTTAAGCATTGCCTCTTATTTTACCCTTATTTATCTATTCCATATGACCGCAAGTGGTGACTAGGCACTAGGCTAAATAAGTGCTTGATCACTTGTCAAGATCAACGGTCACGTTTTAATCGCATGATGATATGGATGACTGCCATTACTTCGAGATTTCGTCCTTTGCAACTTCCAGTCTCTGTAATATTTCAAATCTCCCGGAGCAGATTTCGTCGTAGTAGATCGGATGATCGATATTTTATTTGCACGATGAACGATTCTCGTTCATTTAGGAACTTTGGGACTTCGAGCATTTGTTGGTGGTGACACTCCCGAAGTACAAAATCCCGATGTGACGTAACTTGCTGATGTCACTTGTTGACATGGCACTGACTGAGTTGTGGCCACGTGTCACTTATATTCGTGAGTTACGCATACCTGAAATTCCAACTGCACTTTGACACTTGTCATCATCTAATTGCACCACATGTCCTTGTTGACGTAGTCTTGCTGACGTGGATCTCCTCATGTGGCACATGTTATTCTCCTAGATATAACGGTTGTCCTAACTCTCAAAATGTATCTCAGATCGACGACTGAGAGTGACTTCGTCCTTCGACGCTTCAAGTGAATTTACATGTTCTCAACCCATTTTCGCCAAAGTGGTCAACACCGAAGTTGACCACTATTTTGATCCAACGACCATCATGTATTGTATATATCCAATGGTCCTCATTTACTTCGAGACTTCGGGGCTCCAACCTTTGTCTTTGCTTATCCTATCCTTCCACTTTATATAGACCAGATGGTCAATATGACTCCCAAAATATTTCTTAGATCGGACGAATCATGTCCTCTTCAGAAAATTTCTGGCTTACATTGCCCTTCCAGTTTACTCGATCCAACGGTCAGTATATTATGCGAAGTGTTCCTTGATCGGACGAATCATGTCCACTTCGAGAATTCAGCCTTCAGGTAATCTTACCCATTTTGGGCTTGTTTTCTCTTGAGTAGTCAATGCCAAGGTTGAATGTTGTTCTACTCAGCTTTAATCCAACGACTAAGATATCTTCAGAATCTCCTGCTTTAGATCTGTCATTTGAGATCTAATTCTTCTGACTTCCCCTTGATCTGACGGTCTTGATTTGTCCCAAAATATACATCGACGGACATGATTATTTTCCTTATCTATGCAAGTTTCCTCCATGATACAATGGTCGAGAATGCTCCTTAAGTAGATCAATGATCAGGGATGATTGTGGGATCCCAACTATCATGATGTTTAAAAGTATCGTCGAGTTCCGCAATGGAAACTGGTCGCTGGTAGTGGAACTGATGACAACCGTAGATCTATTGGTGGGTGATGATCAACGGTCTAGACTAATTGTGGGATTCTAATTAACATGTTGTTTAATTCTCCCTTTGTGCTCCACAATCAATCCCTTCCCTTGATCTGGAGCTTGCATATCCAACGATCATGACTTGATCTGATCATTAACTAGTCCTCCAATGGTCCTTCTCTTGTAACTCCCAAATATGACGGTCCAGATATAATTCTTCAAAACTTTGACTTCACCTCGATCTAACGATCTTTCTTATGATATGTTCATCATTATTTCTCCTAATATTTTAATACCTTATGCTTCGTTACTTCTTTTGTACATGGATTCTTTGCATGTTACCTCTCCTTATATTTAGAGTGGATTCCTCTGCACCTCTTGTTATGTCTTTTGTGCGACTACTCCTTAAAACTATCTCAATGAGCATGATTCTTTCTTGAATCCTTTGGAGTTTTCCTATGGGGATTTTGATCCCAACGACATTTGTACAATGCGCTCTTCCTTCTAATCTTTGATTAATGTCCTTGCTTATGAGCTTGAATCTCTGCATATTGTTTGAAATTTTCATTCTTTGCATACTGTTTGACATTTTCATTCTCTGCTAACTGTTATACTATTGACATCAATGACAATTCATTAATGATAACTCATCAATGAAAATTCATGATAACAACTTATCATCACATCACAATGACATCGACTGTTGACATCAATGGAAACATATCAAAGAGAATATGTCCAACACAACCAACCCAATTAATCAACAATCTCCCCCTTTAGCATTGATGGAAACACTTTGATGCAATACTGAAGTCATGTCACTCATTCTCCCCTTATGACCATCGCTCCCCCTGGAACCATGCCTCTATGTTCTGCATCTGATAAATCTCTCCCCCTTTGTCATCAATGAAAAATGTATCTTTCCATATGGGGCTACTCCCCCTAATTGAACTGTTCTTAGGGATACTCCTTCTGATTGAACTCTTCCTGAAACTAATCTCACAACCTGAATTGTCATCTCTATGGTGCTTCCTCATGTAAATATAAGATATATAAGCATTAAAAAACATTCATTTTGGAGTAGAAATTGCTCTGAGTCTCTGGCGAAGATACTCAAAGGATTCTTGTGGAAGCGGTTTTGTAAAGATGTCTGTCACTTGATCTTTTGTGCCCACATTCTCAAGTCTGATGTTCTTATCTGCAACCTATTCCCGTAGAAAATGATACTTGATTGGAATGTGCTTCTTCTTGGAGTGCACACTGGGTTCTTTGAGATACTGATGGTGCTTGTATTATCACAATATATTGGAATGGGCTCATCATACTCAACCTGTATATCTGTCAGAGTTTATTTCATCCATAGAACCTATGTACAACATGTTGTTGCTACAATATACTCTACTTCAGCTGTAGATAAGGATACTGATGATTTTTTCTTTCTTATCCATGATACTAAACACTCACCCAAGTATAACATTGCTCCACTGGTGCTTCGTCGGTCATCAATGCAACATGCCCAGTTTTCCTCTGTGTAGGAAATAAGTGATAGATCCTTTCCTTTTGGATACCATAATCCAAACTCTTATGTTCCTTTGAGATATATGAAAATCCTCTTCACTGCTAATACATGTGATTCTTTGGTGTTGCTTGAAATTATTCCACCTATCCAACTTCCTGCATTACATCTGGTCTAGATGTTATCACATATAGTAAGATACCAATCATTGACCTATATTGTCTCTGGTCTGTAGACTTTGAATCATCATCTTTTCTCAAATTGCAATTGGTTTGCATAGGAGTGATAATTGGTTTGCAATATTCCATTCCAAACCTCTTTAGCATTTCTTCAATATACTTAGTTTGAAAAATAAAAATTCCTTGGTTACTTTGACATATCTGAAGACCCAGAAAGAAGGATAGTTCTCCAAGTAATGACATTTCAAATTCATCATGCATATCCTTTGCAAATTTCTGGCTTAACCTGTCATCAATACTTCCAAAAATAATATCATCAACATAAACTTCAATTAATAAAATACTATCTTGAGTTACCTTTATGTAGAGGTTGTTTTCTGCACTTCCTTTTCTGAACCCTGCCTATTGTATATATTTATCCAGCCTAGAGTACCATGCTCTAGGAGCATGTTTTAGACCATACAAGTCCTTCTTCAATTTACACACATAATCTGCATTCTCTGACCACTGAAATCCTTTTGGTTTTTTGATGTAGACTTCTTTGTCAAGTTCCCCATTCAAAAAAGCCGATTTCACATCCATTTGATACACTTTAATATTATTGGAGCATGCATAAGCTAAAAGAAATCAGATTTCTTCCATTCTTGCAACTAGGACAAATGTCTCTTCAAATTTGATTCCTTCAACATGTGTGTATCCTTTACATACCAATCTGGCTTTGTTCCTTGTAACCTGTCTGTCTTCATTCAATTTATTTCTGAATACCCACTTTGTGCCAATCACATTCTTATTCTTTGGTCTTGGAACCAATTCCCAAGTGTCATTCTTCTCTATTTGATCCAATTCTTCATCCATGTACTTATTTCAGAATTCATCCTTGTTAGCCTCTTCAAAATTGTTTGGTTCAATCGTAGATGAGAGTGATAGGTGCATTTGTTCTGGTGAACATATTCTTCTTCTAGTCTCAACTCTTGCATCTTTGTTTCCGATAATCTGATCTGAAGGATGATTATTTTGTACTTGTTTGCTAGGTGTCTTTTGAGACACTTTCTAAACTTGCTCTTCTACTTCTGTCTGATCCTCTTCATCTTCCCCTTCTACTTCTTCTTCATCTTCTTATTCTTCTTCATAAAGTTGTTCCATTGATTCATTTTCTTCTTCCTTTAATTCTCATCCACTTGTTTCATCAATTCTTACATTTATGCTTTCCGCAACTTTGTTCAATCTCAGATTGTAACACTTGTATTCTTTTCTTATACTTGAGTAACCAACAAGTACTCCTTTTTCCACACAAGAGTCAAACTTTCCCATTATGCCATCTTCTCTTTTGATGTAGAATTTGCTTCCAAATACTCTGAAGTGCTTCACATTTGTTGGTCTTCCTTTCCATATCTCATAGGGAGTTTTGTCAGTGTTGTTTATGAGCATTACTCTGTTTTGAATGTGAACTATTGTATGCATTGCATGTGTCCAAAAAATATCTGTCAATTTGGAATCCATTAGCATTGTTTGAGCCATTTCATGTATTGTCATGTTCTTTCTTTCAACAACTCCATTATGTTGAGGTGTCCTAGCAATGAAGAATTGCCTTTTTATTCCATGTCTGTTGTAGTAGTCCATAAATTCCTTTGAAGTGAACTCTCCTCCATTATCATATCTCAAACATTTGATTTTTGAATCTATTTCATTTTCAACCATTTCCTTGTAGACCTTGAAGTTTTCAAAAGCTTCTAACTTATTCCTCATAAAGCAAACTACAGTCATTCTTGTATAATCATCAACTAATAACATAAATTATTTCTCAACTTTTAAACCCTTTGTTGTAGTTGGTCCAACTAGATCAGTATGCACAATTTCTCGTGGTCTTGTCATTGAGTATTCCTTTGATTTGAACCTGGTCTTTGTTTGCTTTCCTTGTTGACAATGTTTGCATAAAGTGTTGGTTGGCTTCATGATCTGGGGCATTTCTCTAATGGCTTCCTTTCTGCTGACTTTGAAAAGGTTGTCAAAGTGTATGTGACCCATTCTTCTGTGCCATATCCAACCTTCATCTTCCTTTCCTAGAGAACACTTTTCATTTCAAATTTCACGTAGTACATATATGTTGCTTGAAGTTCTTGCAGCTGTTGCAATCAATTTTCCTGAACCTTCTTTTCTTATCTCGCACTTCTATGAATCGAAAGTAATTTTATGAACTTGTTCACACATTTGACTTACACATAGAATATTATGTTTCATATCTTCTACTAGTAGAACATTTTCTACCTTGGTATTCTTGTTTCCAATTATGACCGTGCCTTTTCCAATGATTTTAGTTGAATCATCATTTTCGAAGGAGACTGATCCATATATTTCCTTTATTAATGTAATAAAATTGTCTTTATCACATGTCATGTGTTTTGAATAGCCACTGTCAACATACCAACCACATTTCTTTTGCTTAGATTGTAGAGCGAGTGTGCATTCTTCATTGCTATATTGATTCTTCTTTCTTATCCATGTCCTCTTTTGAGATTCCTTTCTGTGACTGTTGTTGTTCTGTTGTGGTTATCTAGGAGGGATTGTCATTCTACAATATTTGGCCATGTGTCCAAAGTTGTTACACTTGTAATAATTTCATCCAAAACTTTTGAGTTGTTCTGCATGTTTTTCTTTTGAAGATCCTTTCTTAATGTGATAATTTATGCTTCCAAATTTACAATGATCCTGTCTCTTTCTTCTAGTTGTTATTTGAGTGCTTCTTCAATTATTTTATCTTCTTCTATTTGAACTTTCAAATTTGTGATCATTTGTTCTAGCTCTTAAGTGTCTTATTTCTTGTCTAATTATGCTTGTAGCTTCTTGTTTTTCTTTTTTTCTCTTCTTATAACTTCTATGGAACACAACAATTCTTCTCGGTAGTCAATTTCTGCCTCTTCATATTCTTCTTCAGTGTCTTCTTTATCAGATTCTTCTACTGCCATGAATAGAACTCTTTATGTCTCACTGTCATTGACTTCATCTTCATCTGATGAGGAGATGTCTTCTTTGGTGCATAAGTTTTTCTTGAAATCTTTCTTTGTGGTTATTTTTCCTTTATATGTTTGTTTTCTATTTGATTAATCTTCATCATTCCTCTTATTTTTCTTATGAGGACATTTGTTAGCAAAATGACTAATATCATCACAATTAAAACAAATCAAAGGAAACTTACCTTTATATCTATCGTTGGTTCCCTTGTTCAATCTTCTGACAAAGTTGGCCATTTATTCATCATCTTTCGAGATTTCACTGCTACTCCTATGTTCTTTTTCTTTTTTCTTTCCCTTTTGCTTTGGCTTTTTAGATGCTTTGAAAGCTGGTTCTTTTATATCTAGATTTTCTTGTTCAGTTCTCATTTCATATGCTGTGAATATTCCATGTAGTTCTTCGATGCTTATTGAGTCTAGATCTTCTCTTTATTCTAGTGTTGATATCTTAGGATCAAATCTCATAGGAAGAGATATTAGTACCTTTTGAACAATGACAAATTCTTTAATTTCTTCTCCCAATCATATGATTTCATTTACTGTTTCATCAACTCATAAGAAGTAAGCTGCAATATTCTCATCTTCCTTCATCTTTATTTGTTTGAACTGACCTCTATAAGTTTGAAGCTTTGTTTCTCTGAATTTTGAATCTCCTTCATAAATATTTTGAATCTTGTCCCAAATCTCTTTAGTGGATTTAAAATGTATAACTTTGGTGTATATTGATTCACAAAGACCATTCAGAAGTGCATTTTTGGCTTTGGAATTATTTTTCCCGAGTTTTATTGCTCTTTCATTTGTCGGTGGAACTGCTGGTTCTTTGTATTCAAATCCTTGTGCATGTATATATGTTTTCATCCTTCTGCTCCAAAATGCATACTTTTGTCCATCAAACTGTGGTATTCCATTTTTATACATGTTGTTGCTCTCCATGATCTACTTTTCAGTGGTTAAACTGATTTCTGAAGGAACGTTCTCTGAAACCAATTGTTGGATTACTAAGAGGGGGGGTGAATCAGTAATAGAGAAATCTAATCCATAAAATGAAAGTTTTATATCAATGTAGAATTATCATCCAATAGTTGCAGAGTAAATAAACAATGAACAAATGAGTAATCATACACATACATAGTACACCAATGTTTTTACGTGGAAACCCAAAATGGGATAAAACCACAAAATGTTTTTTCTTATATGTATTTAAGAATTACATTCATTGGAAGCACCAACTTCCTTTGTTTTCCAACTACAACTGGAAGGAGGCTCCAAAACCCTAGTTTCTCAAGATACAACCTGAGGGAATCTCCAACTCCCTAATTCTCTGACTACAACCAGAAGGAGGATACAACCCCCTATGTTATTCGGCTACAACCACCTATCCTTGCCCCATCCAACCACCCTGACATAGAATTAGAATGATGGAACCACTGTCACACTATCACTATGAGATATACCACTGTAACAACTTGTACCACTGACTTGCAGCTAACCAACTTGTAACAACTTGTACCGAACAACCTGTAATCAACTCGTACCATAAACAAGTGCATCAACCATGCACCAACCTATACCTCAACCTGTACCATCAACAAGTGCATCAACCATGCACCAAATATGTACCAATCATAAATAAAATAAACATAAACTATGACTCATCAAGATGTACCAACATCATCAACTATACACCTCATTTATGTGCCAACTCACCAACTATTTGTCTCAACCATGTACCCAACATGTACCTCAACCAAAATCCCTCATAAATTTCATTATCCAAATCTGATTTGTAACTCTATAATAGACCTGGTGTATATGATCACATACCTACAAACCTTCCTTAATTTTAACAACAAGAGACTAGCATTTATCATCAAACTTTACTTTAGTCTCACATGACTAATTTTGGATTAGTCAACAACCCTAACTTGCAATAATCATAATTATGTACCTGTAATGAATAAAGATATGAAAATAGTACACAATGTTCTTCAATGTATTTTGTGCAATTCCTCCAGGTTTCACTACTTGGATCCTCTCAGAAAAGGAGTTATAGCAAAAATGGCATACCTTATTGAATTCTGGCTTATTCTAGAGAGCGAACTTGTAGAAGGTGCCCCGAACAGAATATTTGTTGTATGGATATGAAAATTGTACTCAAAATATTAAAAACTGTATTGTTCCCAATACATTTTGTCTTACTGAATTTGGATCTGTTATGAAGAAGTTATGACGTTTTTACCCGAAACACATGTTTTAGACTAGTTTCAGGACTAGCCACAAACCTTATTTTCCATGGAGTGTAAATCCAAAAATAAAACAACCCACAAGATGAAATTTGTATCACAACTACGTGGATATGCTTCTTCAACGGACTCTAAATTTCATGGTCTGAATCATTCTAGAAAAAAAGTTATTGCGAAAATGGTGAGATGACCTGTAAATAACATAACTTAAAAAGCATCATCAAAAGAATTTATCCTCCCTTGAATTCCGGCCTTCTTTACTTCACCTTCTGTTACCCATGATTTTGGTTGTCATGATGATGTATTGATGATGGTGTACTCAGGCTCTTCATAAGAACTTTCTCTTGAGAAAAGTTACTTTCATCTCTTCCCAGAAAACTCACTTTTGAAGAAGGTTCGCAGGCTGCTAATACATCTGCCTACGAGAATGACCCATTCTCGCAGGCTGCCTTAAGATAGGGTGTGAACATCTCACACTGTGTTGAACTGCTAGGGTGTGAACTCTTCCTAAAGCAAGGAAAAAGATGAATTCTCGATGCTTCTAGAAGGGAATCTTCTAGAAGGATGAGTTGGCATTCGAATGGTTATCCTAGTACTGGATTCCCTTATATTTTGGGATCATTCTTATCCAAGTAACTAATTCATTCTCTTCTATATATTGAGGGAATTCTCATGGAAAAGGTTAAGCAAGATTCATTGGAGAATTGGTGAAAGAATTGTGTGAAGGACTCAGCATTGAATAGCAGCTTGGAGACCCTAGCAAGTCTACCAAGAGGATTTGATCTTCTTCATGCAAATATTGAGCAAGTGTGTGTGTCGGAGCCAAGATCAATCGAAAGGAAGTTTGTGACATCAAGGCTCAGGTTGTAAGCTTTACTTTCCATTAATATGATACAATGGCACGTCCCTTTCCCATAAATCTAATCTCACTTTATTGTGTAATTCCTTGATCATATGCATAGGTTAACTTTTGAATATATTGTGTTATCTTCACTTTGGTTGGTTTGTGTTGTCTTGGTCTGGAATTCATGAGAGCATTGGAGCGAAGCATGAGCAACAAAGACCCTAGGAAGCGATAATAAGGTATGTTACTTGTTTCTTCCTCCTAGTTAATTCAACAGTCAAAACTTAGGGAAAGAGTATTGTCCTGTCCTATTTTGTTCTAGATCCAGGTGGATCTAGGGAGATCAGTTAGTGTCTGCACCTACCGATTATTCCAATAACAAAATTGGCGACTCCACTGGGGATCAATCCCATTTTCTTTGTGTCTTTTGGTGTTTTTCAGTGGCCATTTTCTCTGGTTTTACTTTTCTCCTGTCCTATCAATCTCTGAGTCTTCAGGATATCCTGAGAGACCCTCTAGGTCCAGAGACCTTTTTAAATTTTGCTTCATTTTCCAAAATTTTGATTATGTTCAGGCATTCTCGCACTGCACTTCATTGCAGCCTGCGAGAAATGGTAGGGTTTGTACTCTGCCTTTAGGTTTTAGTGCAAGGTTCTCGCACCTTGCTCAAAGGTTACCTACAAGAATCAGTGATTCTCGCACTGTGTAATACTACCAGTCTGCGAACCCCATTTTCCAAAAGTTTGGATTTGATTTTTGGTATTTTCAACTGCCCAGATCAGTTTGGTTGCCTCATAAGAGTTTCTTGGACCATTGATTGATGCCTTTCTTGTCTTCGTTTCCATGCATGAACAGTCTTAGGATTTCAAGGCTCTTCTTGTCACTTTTGTCTTGACTTTTGTTTCTTGACTTTTCTTGGAAAAACCATACTCTCTGATTCCAAAATTTGAGTGTGTTTGATTAGTTAAGAACCAGTGATTGGTAGAAAGTTGAGTTGCTTGGTCTTTTCTTCGTTTCTTGACTTTTCTTATTGTTTGAAAGATCATCTTTGCATTTGAAAAGACTATATTGGTTTGCTCTTTATTTTATTTTTCATTGAAAGAGTTGATTGGGTTTGTTATTGCTTGTTCATTTGGTTTTTGATTTTCTATACTCTCATTGGCATAGTGAGGGTCCTTTTTGAAAAGTGAACAAAAGCTTTTTCTTTCAAAAAATCATTTTCGTTTTTGGAAACATTGAAAATCAAATTATTGAGTTTGTTGAAGTTGTTGAAAAAGACACAATAAAGAATTTTTATTGATGTGTGATTCATTCCATTTGCATTTTAAAGGAAATTTTGCATTGTAGTTCAAGGTTGATCTGGAAAAAAATTTCTCTCTCCCATACATAGGATTCATTGAACGAAAAGTGATATATATTTCATTCTCATCCTTGCATTATTGGGTCAGAGTCATACAACATAAGTTTCACTTTCGTTTCCTTTGAAGTAAACAACATCTCTTAATAACATTGTGTAATCATAAAATTTATCTAGTAACTCTTTTCTAGGGCTCTATTACACCAACATTTAGTTAGGCTAGCACTTTGGAGTAGGAAGAGAGATACACTCTCCAAAAGCACAAAACACACAATAGCATCTTGTGTTAGGGAGTGTTAAATTCCATCTGCAACATTCTGTCCTAGGAAGCCCTTCTCACACAAGGGTCAAACATGAGGTCGCATTGATATCAGCAGAGTTACTCACCCTGTTTTGTTGATATTAGTGTAGAGATTGCATGTATTACGGGGATCACTCGGAGGTATACCCACAATGTTGAGTGGAAGCCTTTTGAGTTGATTGCGGGCTAGATACCCTGCCCTTGCGTGTGGATCAGACTGTCGATTGTTTCCCCAGGCTTTATTATTGTTGGTGGTGACCTTAGTGGCCTATCTTTCTAGGTTCTTACTCGAGGTGACTGTGGAGGGGAAAGTCTTCACAGTACCTGAAATTGACGTTGACCAAACTCACTCAGGCTCCTTGGAGGGTATACCCACGATTATGTGTGGAAGCTTGCACCAGGGTGTAAGTCCGTTAAGCAGGTCATCAGCGTAACTTTTCCACCCTAGCCTCTCCCCTTCTCGTCTTGTTGTTGCGACATTGGATTTCATCACCAACTAGTGGCTTCAAAATTAGAAGGTCTTGTTTGCTTGGTGTTGCTTCCTAGATTTTGTTTACTAAGCACGTGTTGTTTGTTTCTCGCAGTTGACCATAGGATTTTCTTCGCGAAGTTTTTCACTCGTTTACAATAGCTCCTCCACGTCGTTCATGTAGAATGCAGGGTTTATATCCAGAGCATCTGGAAGGTTCTCAACCCTTGCCCATAAGCACACCTGGAGGCTCTCCTCGAAAGAGTGAAGTCCCAGTCGTCACCACCCCACAAGTGGAATGCACTGACTCTCTATAACGTTTTTGCATTACCAACACTCGAGAGGACTTTAGACTTAACCCCGATTATGAGAGACGTTATATGCAAGCAGACTCTTCCGGAGACTTAATTGTTGTGTATTCTGGATCTCCGACTGGACCCTTTCCTAGTATAGAAGGCCAAGATCCTTTTTGGTCTACAGGTGTTTTCTGACAAGACCTTTTTGGTCCAGTTTCCCCTGTGATTTCAGAGATTAATCCACCTGTGATTTTCGAAATCTCTAATCTAGAGATAGTACCGTTGACTACCGCTTATCACTTTACTGTCCCTGCCGAAATGGCCCATCTTGCAACTACTTCGAGTGTTCCAACCGGTTTTACTGCGGTTAGTCTTGCTCCTATCAACACACCACGAACGCCCAATGTCAATCCGACACTACCACCTGGATACCGTGCGTTGAATGCTACCATTCCTACTCCCGTGCTAACTCCATCAGGTTATCCTAGTGGTCCTTCTTCTGGGCACTTTCTTCCCGGTTTTGTTCCAACACTCCCTCAATTTCCTTTTGGAGGACCTTCTTCATCTTCTACTGGTGATCCTAATCCTAGTGTCGTTATTCCGTCATTCACTCCAAGTTATCAATTTCTGATTGGTGGACAAGTTCCTCAAAGTAGTATAACTCAACCCCCTCTCAGTTAGCAAATGTCGATTGGAACATTGCCTTCTATTGGTACACCACCTTCAATGGGAGGGGCAACCTCACCTTATGGGCAGAAAATACCTTCGTCCTTGTCCCAGTATTGGAATCAGTTGATACAAAATCCTCCTCAATCGACTGGGGGTCAGCAGTTTCCAGTTGCGTCAGTAACACCCCCTAGTATGGGCCAACCATGTACAGGTTCATTTAATCCCATTTGGGGGTCGAATTCTCAAACTCAAGCTTCTACCCCAGGGTATAATCCGATGAGATACTATCCTGTCCAGCCACCATCGAATATGCCTGGATCTTCACATTATATGCAGACTACTTATGGTCCTACTAGTTTGCTAACAGGGCTTCCTCCCCAAATCCACCAGTACCTACAGGTGAATCGACAGTTACCCTTTCTTGCCACTTTGGATCTCCTAGATTTGTCAAGGATTTTAAATGATCCTATTCGTCACTCTCCTCAATGGCATGTTATACCAGCCAAGCTTCCCTCGGACATTCCTAAATTCGACGGTAAAGTGGGAGAGGACCCAAACAATCACATTATGACTTTTCACCTATGGTGCTCATCCAACTCATTAATGGATGACTCTATTCGTTTACATCTTTTTCAACGAACCCTCACAGGTTCTGCTGCGAAGTGGTATATCGAATTTCCACATGGTTTCTTCTCTGACTTCAACACCCTCGCTATGTCTTTCCTTACACATTACCAGTTACCGATCCGTTATGATACAGGAAATGATATTTTGACTTCCTTCAAACAGAACAAAGGCACTCATATATCTGATCACATCCATGAGTGGCGAAGGAGACGACGTCTCATTAAACTTGAATTCCCTGATCAGTTACTGGCAGAATGGTTTACAAAATAATTTGGGAACGAAATTGGTAAGGATATTTCCATGGGTGGCGTAGTCACGGAAGAGAAGGCTATAAGTCGTGCTCAATATCTTAATCTCGTTTACTCACAAACGGGAACCCTTTACGATTTACTACCCGATTTACCTCGTCCTAATACTTCCAGCACTTCAACTACTCCAGCTGCCTCGCATGCAACTGACGGTGTGATTAGTACTACCCAAGATCAATCACATGTTGCTTCAAGCACAAACCCTAAATCTGCTTCTTCTAATTTTCAAAATTCTCTGTCTCCTGCCACTCCCACCGAAAAAACTTCTGAGGTAAATGTCGTCCAATCTACCCCCGGCAGTAAAAATAAATCCAAAAAGGGGAGAGGTAAGAATAAGGAGGGAAAAAATAATAATCAAGCAGAGCAAACTAAAACCACTCCTGTTGACGATCGGGATAAGCGCAAACCATGATACCCTTGCCTTATCTGTGGTGATGATCACTACATGAAGGATTGTCCATGACGTGACGAGGTCACTAAGTTCCTTCAAGGAGCTCTGAAACCACCTACACCAGTTGTCTTTTCCCAACCCTTCCCGTCTCAACAACAGGCTCAGTTGGTCATTCACGATCAACCATCCTCTTCTACTACATCATATGTTTTGATGTGTACTAGTGATTCTAAGCAGAATAATGTTACACTTACGACTCGAGCCAAAGATTATTCTCCATCTAAGGAGAAGGTTGACGATTTACCCCCTTCTTTGGTACAATCCTCTCCCATGACTCCACCTACTAATGGTCCTCTTCATCTTGAACGACCAAGCCTCGACACAGTTCTGCGACCCCCCCCTAAGGGTGTCGTTCGGAAATCGACTTTCAATCCTCATGCTTGTGCGGCCCAGAACTATAGCATTGTTGAAGATCTTGCCCAAGCACCTTCTGCGATGTCATCCGTTGAAGTCCTTCAAACTTGTCCTGCACAACGGAAGGAACTGTTGAAAGCTATCGTTGGAATTGACCCAACGGATATGAATTTAATAGTCTTTGACTTGGAAGATCACATTCCAAGGTTACCCCCTCAACTCGCATTCCAGATACAAGTTGTTGTCTCTGACAAGAACATTTGTCAAACTGTTATCGATGAGGGTGCCTCAACGTGTGTTATGTCTCTTGCCTGTTGGAAATCCATTGGCTCTCCTTCTTTGAATGAATCAAAAAACACTCTTAAAGCATTCAATGGCTCTGGTTTTAATCCCTACGGTGTTCTTCCTTCGTTGCCTATCACGCTAGAAGGTAAAACAGTCCAAGTTGAAGTGGAAGTCTTCGACGCTACCCTTGATTATAATCTGTTGCTTGGCCGTAGCTGGATCGATTCCATGCATGCAGTCGTGTCGACACTTTTTTGTGTAGTACGTTTCCCTCATCAAGGAAAGGTTGTTACCGTCGACCAACTTTCCTTCTTCAATTCTGATACTCATACGGGTAACGTACCGTTTATTGCTAAAACCCCTCCGGGTTATGAGAACATCGGTCTAGGCCTTCTAAAGGACTCCTCATTAATGGGTACTTTCCCCATTCCATCGCTCGATGTTCCACGCCCGTCTGTTGCTTCCATCAACATGATCTCCACTTTGCCTCACGAACTTTCTGCGTCTCACGACCCTTGGATAGTCCTTGACCCTGTAGATCATATTCGTTTCAGCCACGAAATGTTGTTATGTCTAGCTGAGTCTGCCTATCAAGCCATTCAATCGGCAACACCTTCTACCCCCTCTCTTGATGAGTTGTCTCCTGATCCTTTTCGTGTTATTTTTACCACTAACGAGATGATCATGTACGTCATGGAGGACACCCCTTGGAACGATGGTCATCATCGTTCCATCCTCTTTTGTTGGGTATGTGTTATATTCTTTGCACGAGTAGTAGTGTCTGAGCGCTTGCATCGGGCACGCAGGGGGGTTAGAGGGGGGGTGCAGGGGGGTGGAGCCCCCCTGAAAAAAAAATTTTTTGGCCGACATATTTTCGCCGGTTTCGGGCCGACATATTTCTGGGACGACATATTTTCGGGAACACATGATATTAGGTGGTTTTCGGCACATGGTTTTTTCCGATGGTTTTCTATTTCCAGTTAAGGAATTAGGGTTTTGGACTAATCCAGGTCATTGGGTTAGGGTTTTGGATGTCGTTGGCTCCTATATGTATATTGTATTGTAAACAATGTAACACAATTGTATGAATATAATATATGCTAGTTTTCCCGGTTTGGGTTTCCAAGTGAAAAATATCTGTGTAATGTTTTTGCCATTGTATCTTTTCTGTTCTTTTCTGAATATCAATTTGCAGTAGATACTGTACAAGGTTAGAATTTACGTCTTTTTGGGGCAACACACTCTTGAGAACTACCAACGGATTTCGACTCCATCGAATGTTGTTGTCATCTCGACAGTTCCTGCGACTACACATGATGTGTTTGTTGAAGGTAACTTAAGTAATATCTCACCCACGATTCCCATTGACATATCTATTAAACTTGGAATCGTCGAAAATGTCCATATTGGAGCTTCGTGTTCCCCTGACGAAATAGTCACCTATATGTCCTTGTTCAAAGAGTTTCGTGACATATTCGCTTGGAGATACGAAGAAATGCTGGGTATCGACCCTGAAATTGTAATTCATGAGATTAAGACATATCCTAACGCTAAACCCATCAGGCAACGCCTTCGTCCGGTTCACCCTCGTAAAGCGGCTGCTATAAAGCTCGAAGTCAAGAAACTTCTAAAAGCCGGCTTTATTTATCCGGTGGCTCTCACCGACTGGGTTTCCAATCCTGTCCCAATTGACAAGAAAGGAGGCACCATTCGTGTATGCATTGATTATAGGGATATCAATAAAGCTTGTCCCAAAGACAACTTTCCTACCCCCTTCGTCGATCAGATTGTCGATGATTGCGCCGGAAGTGAAATATTCTCTATCATGGATGGTTTCTCCAGCTATAATAAAATTAACATTGCTCCTGAGGATCAACATAACACTACTTTTATTTGTCCTTGGGGTACTTTTGCCTATCGGAAACTTCCTTTCGGTCTTAAGAACGTTGGCGCAACTTTTTAACGCGCTATGTCTTACGCTTTTCATGATATCAAGCATATTGTTCAACCCTATTTGGACGATTTACCCACTCATTCTATGAACAGAGTCGATCACCCAACCCACCTCCGGGCCATTTTCGTTCGCTGTCAGTTCTACTGGATACGTTTAAATCCTCATAAGTGCGTTTTTTGTGTAGAATCTGGTCGTCTTCTCGGTTTTATCGTTTCGTGTCAAGGAATCCGAGTGGATCCTTTGAAGGTTGAGGTGATTCTTAATCTCCCTCCTCCTTCTACGCTTTGCCAGTTGCAAATTTTGCAGGGGAAAGAAAACTTTCTTCATCGTTTTATCCCAAACTACGCCGAGATTACTCGTGGATTTACACGGCTATTAAAGAAAGATTCAGAGTTTGTCTGGGATACCATTGCCAACAATGCTTTTGAAGATTTGAAGTTGTCCCTAACGCGAGCTCTGCTTCTCTTCCCCCCCGATTACAGTCGCGATTATTTCCTTTACCTTGCTACCTCAGAGTACACTATTGGCATGGTTCTCGTCTAAGAGGATGATGCGCACAATGAACATGTTATTTATTACTTGAGTCGAAGTCTCACGCCAACTGAAATCAAGTATCAACATGTTGAAAAGCTGGCCTTAGCTATCGTTCAAGTCGTCCAACGCTTCTGGCACTATATCCTCTCACACAAGACTACAGTGATTTCTCACTGCAACCCTATGCAACATATTTTGACACATCAATTGCTAGGGGGAAAATACTCCAAATGGATTTTGATACTCCAGGAGTTTGACTTGGAATTCGATCACGCCAATTCTAAGAAGTCTTTAGTTTTTGGTGAGCTGATATGCGATTTTCCTCATTCTGCAACGGAAAATGTAGCAGTTGATTCATTACCCGGTGAATCTCTTTTCCTTATTAACACTAATGATCTTTGGTATGGGGATATCATTATATATCTCCAAACCCATACTTTCCAACCTACTTTGTCCAGCACTGAATGACGTCGAATACGCTATCAATATCGTCAATACATTATCCTCGGGGATACTCTTTATCGTCGAGGAATTGACTCTGTTTTTCGACGTTGTTTAACGTTCGAAGAAGCCGAGAAATATCTGAATGAATGCCATTCTGGAGCATGTGGTGGTCATATGTCTGGGTATGATACTGCCCAGAAGATCTTACACGCAGGGTATTTTTGGCCTTCTTTGTTTAACGACTGCATTATTGCCGTTCAAAAATGCCATGCCTGCCAGACCTACAATCAGAAAATTCGGTCACATCCTGCTCCTCTTCATCCTGTGGTCTCAGTTGGTCCCTTTGTGAAATGGGGCATCGACTTCATGACATGTCACCCTCACTCAGCCAAGGGGCATGGTTACATCATTGTAGTCATTGATTACTTTACGAAATGGGTCGAGGCAATGCCGACATTTGATAACACTGGAAAGACCGCAACACTGTTTCTTTTTAATCACGTCATAGCTCGTTTTGGTGTCCCCCAAGCTATCGTCACTGATCACGGTAGCCACTTTAGGAATTTTATGATGTCTGAACTTACTAAAAAGTTGGGTCTTCGTCATGATAACTCAACGCCCTTTTATCCACAAGCCAATGGCCAGGTCGAAGCTATCAACAAAGTTCTCATAACTATGCTTCGACGGATGATAGGAATTCATAAAACAAGTTGGCACACAATGTTGTTTTCGACATTGTGGGCGTACCGGACATCCGTCAAGTCTGCTACTGGGTTTACACCTTTCAGTTAGTCTACGGTGTAGAAGCCATTCTCCCTATTGAATGCGAGATACCTTCTTTGAAACTAGTTGTTGAACTCTTACCCAACACTTCTGCTGAAGAAGAACGTCTATTGTATCTTATGCGATTAGACAAAACTCAACGTGATGCCACCCTAGTCATTGAAGCCCAGAAAAAGTGTGTCAAGGCCCAATACGACAAGCATGTCAAGCCTCACGTTTTTTCCAAAGGTGATCTTGTTCTTCTCTATGAACAAGATCGAGATATGTTAGGAGCTGGGAAATTTGAACCCATGTGGCGAGGTCCTTATATCGTTTGACGAGTTTTGGAAAAAAGAGCATATGAGTTGGTAGATTATGATGGTATCCCTTTGAGTGAACCCAGGAATGGGTTGTACTTGAAGAAGTACTATGCATAAAATCATTTGTGTACAAGTACTTGTATTTTTATTGTATCATATGTTTTGTGTGTTACTATAGTTTTCTTTTGTCGTTATCTGGTCTCTTCCCTTATGTGACATTGTGTTTGATTTCCAGATGTTGAAGTCTTCACTACCCTATATTGGCTTCGCTGATGGCGCTAGCCGTAGTACTCAGAACCTTGCTTCTGCTGCATGGGCAATTTACACCCCTACAAACGAACTTGTCTCCTTACGAGGTGTGTGCCTCGGCCATGCGACCAACAACATTGCAGAGTATAGCACCATTATTGAATTATTGGTTGATGCTATCTCGCTCGGAATTCGTCATTTGGTTGTGCGACTTGATTCGAATCTTGTAGTACTATAGTTAAGTAATCTCTACTCTATCTGAAGTCCTACTTTGTTACGGGTGTATTTGCGAATTCGCCTCTTGGAACGTTATTTTGATCACATTGAATATCAACATATTCCTAGATGTCTAA
>JASDQU011506783.1:20205-30465 GCA_032191745.1 Picea mariana | reverse complement strand
TTACCAAGAAGAGATTCCCAAAAGGTGATCCTATCTGAATGAGGTCCATATACATTGATTATTCTGACCTCCATCCCAATTCCTTCCATCAGAAATTATTCCCCCAAGCAAGAGTCCGAAGCCTATGAGTTCAGAAGCTTAATGCTCCTAGATATCCAGCCTAAAACAAGTCCACCTGGCCTACCCTGGGCATCCATCCCCACAAAATTCCAACTCGAGAGAAAATAAGTTAGTATCTTGGTGGCCGTGATTTCATCTGCTAAGGTTTCTTGAAAAAGAACTACATCAGGCTAGTTTATTGTTACCAACCTCTTCAGAGTGGATTTCGTTTGGGGGCTCACCAAACCCCTACAATTATAGGTGAGTAGTTTCATGAGAGTACCCCTGCAAGGGCTTTTACTGCTCTAAGTGCCCCTAGAATTGACCATTGCTGGCCTAAAGCAATATCAATCAAAGCACGATATTGAGCCTTGGAAAGATGTGAATTTATTCCGCGACCCTTTTTAGTCTTCAAAATATCAGGGTTAGGGCGCAAGCCTCTATTATCTATTGTGGGAAAAGAAATCGATCTATTACGAAGCTGGAAACGTACGTAGAGTCCTCATAGCCATCATAGGAAGATTTGTTTGATGTTCAGGAAACTGGGGATCTAGGAGGCGAGTCTGGGCGAAGAGTGTAGTCAAACAGTGACAAAAAAGGGGAATGCCGTGAATTGGAGAAATGTTTTAGTGCAACATTATTTGGGAAAGGGAGATCCCGAAGTGAGTGGTTACAGTCCACCATAAAAAAATAGAAATCTTTAATCAATCCATTAACTGGGCAGGAAATAAAGAGGTGCATACCTAATAAATTGTCGATCAATTGCTGAGAAGCTGCCTCTGGGATGATCTCTGTGCTCACCACATCCCGTGAGACCGGTACCAAAGCCAAATCTTCCCCCTCTGGAACAACCAACCCATCATCCAATATGTTTGGGGACTCTACCGGATCACATGTTGGGGTACCCACTGAAGCTGACACTAAGGAGGGAGAGCTGGTTCCAACTTCCTTCTGACACCCCTGGTTGGGCATCCTTGCAAAAGTGGGTTGACTGCTATAGTTCCCCCGCATGGAATTCTAACAATCCATAAAAACATGCCCATTTTTATGGCATATCCTACATCGAAAAGGCACCCCTTCATAGTCTAGGATTTGAACCCCAGTCCTTCCCAAGTCAGTTAGATTAAGGAATTCTCGTAGCACTTCCCAAATATTCAATGAGACCAGAATCATTGCCACCGACATCTCCCCTGATTCTATGAATCCCATATCAGTGGTCATATACTCCCCTAGAAAATTCCCAATATCTTGGAAGCATTTATTGGTCAAGAGGTGAGGAGGGAGGCTCGATAATCGCACCCAGATTGGGATGGAATTTGAATAACATCCCTTGCCTGGAAAGGCTCCAAGAAAATAATCATGAACCAACCCTTGGAGAGCTAACTAATTTTGGGTGGTGGGTTGAATGTCGCACCCCATTTTGTCTTAGCCCAGGTCTTCAAAGTCTTTTCGATGAAATGTCGACCATACGCTTTTCCAACTATGGTTTTATCATCCATCGCTGCCACCCCGGACAAAGTCAGGTCTTCTGCGAGAATGAAATTGGGGTCTACCTTTGAGGATCCAATGCACTTGCTATTTTTCCTTCTCCTATTCCTTGGAGCGCTCACCAAACCTTGATCTAGTGTTAAATGCTCATTACCTGGAGGTTCCCCACAGAAAACTGAATCCCACCCATTGAGATTTGAGGGATGTAAATTGGAGGCAATAAACCCTTCCACCGACTCCCTTGACACCTGATCCGGGAAGAAACATTGATCCGAATAAGGGTAAAAATAGTCCAATGATGGACCCTGATCCAAGGTTTGCCAGTTTGCGAACCTTAAGTTTGAACCCTCGAAGGCCACTTCTAGATAGATTTCAGATAAACTCACCAACTCCCCCTGATTAAAGCATGATGGAGAAGTCACTGTGGGATTGGGAAACAACTAGGAGATGTTTGTCGGGGACGAAAAAGAGAAAAACCCACTGTGAAAAGGAGAGAAAGTTCCCTCAGGGTCCATAGGAGGTGGACTGCAACTTGGAACAGAGTGAGGTACTTGTCCGACGCTTGTGATGCCCCCGGTCGCCAATACCTTTCCATTCCTAGGCTCCCCTCCCAGCCAAGAGAGTGATCTCGACGTTGACCTAGAAAAAACACCAGTAACTCTTGACAATTGAGAGAAGAAATCACCCCGCGCTTCTGAGGGTTCCGCCTCCGCCATCTGTGCCAGATTGGGATATATGGGGCTACCAGTTGTCCCCATCCATGGTAACATCTCACCCAGAACTGGCGAGTAATCGACTTCATCTTCGTATGTGGCCATTAGATCAACTCTTAGCTCCAATATCTAACCTTCTGAGCCATTGCTAAAACCCACAAAATATTCCACCATTGCTGACTAACGTCGCGGGAAAGAGGAGCCCTACGATCGCCAAAAAAGGAGGGGAGGGAACGATCTAGCTAGGCCTAGGCCTGAGGCCCGGGGCCTGAGGCTATGACACAAAACTCATATGACCGCATGTGCGGCCCGTAGAGCTCCCTACTCCTCGTCCTCTCTTTCCTTCAGGACCATAAAAAATTAAATTTAATAAGGGTAAAAAAAGTTTAAAAAATGATTTAAACCCTACAATTATATAAAATTATAAATTAAAAAAAATGTTTTAATGTCATAAATAAAGAAATACATTAACCAAAACTCATAATCTATCATAATTTTTTACTAATAATTATAATAATCCTATATAAACATAATTTGTTAAAAAAATATTATAATTTTTTAATATACATTTACTTAGTTTAAGTTATAAATTTTAATTAGTAAAACAAATTAAAAAATAATAATTTAATTGAACAAGTATATAAATTTTGATTTAACAAGTATATAAAATGATAAATATTTGAATAATATTTTTAACATGAGAAAACTAATACGAAAGAAACATAGTAACTAAAGATTATAATATTGGGCTAATAATTACATTGATTCTATTAACCTAATTTTTAATATTTATTTAAAAAATCTTATCATTTTTTTATATACATTTAATTAATCTAAAAAAGTAATTTTAATAAAAAAATTACAATAAAAAGTTTTGTAAATCTTATTTACCAATTTTGAAGATTAGTATTTTATTAATATATGTTTAATAATTTTTATAATTCATTTAAAAAAATGAATAAAAACGATTAAAAATAAATAAAATATTATAATATTTTAAAAAATACTTTATAATTTGATATTGTTTGATTTACAATTTAAATTTAAATGGGTCTAATAGTTAAATATATAGTTAAATATATGTGTTTCCTCTTTCGAATTTAAAGGTGATATGGTACACACACTTTAGTAAACTTTAACACATTAATTTATAATGGTTATATTATAAATTAATATAATCAAATAACAACTTTTGACCTTCTAAATGACCATGAATCTGACTCTCATCATAAACTGTTAACCCTAACTCTAAACTTTTCCATGCATAGGAGCGCTATTGAAGAGAATTATTATAATCAAAGGAATTTGTTTTTTGACAAAAATAAAGTTGACATTTTCTTAAAGGATTTAAATAGTAAATTAAATCTCCTAACTTATAAGGACAATATTGAAGAACTCTATCATAATTTTAGAACTACCCTTTCCACAACCAACCCTTGGTATGATAAATAATGTAAAATTTCTAGGAAATCCATTAGGGATGCTTCTAATGAGTCTTTAAAACTCGATAAGATCAATAAATACAAAGCCCTAATTAAAAGGACAAAAATGCACAATATCAATAAAAGGCAAGAGCAACTTTCACAACTATATAAGTTGGATCCTAAGAAGTTCTGGAACCAAATTCTAAACCACAATACTAAATAAAATAATAGGATTCCCTTAAGGGACTGGAATTCCTACCTTAAAAGTCTTTACAAGTTCCCTTATGCCATGGACAGCATTCCTATTGTCCCTACAAAGGAAGAAGTTTTTTCTTTAGAGGACAAAGAGTTAGGGGTTAAGCGACATGGATGATTTTAAGGATGTAAATTTATTTTAAAATGTAGAAACCTCGGCGAATCTTACTAATCCTTCATATGTCAACTATAAATGTTTGGTGATATTTTTGTAAAAATTTTCAAATTTCTAAGTATTTTATATAGTTTTTATAAAATTTTGGCTATTTTTAAGGTAAAATAATTTTATCCTATAGAATTTGGGCAAATCATTTTTAAAATAGCGAATCTCATTTTTGGAAAAACCATGGAAAATTAGCCCATGTGCAAAATTTAGCCCCTAAAATCATCCCTATTAAGCGACTTGCAAATGGGAAAGCTAAGGACATTGAAGGCAACCAAGATGAAATTTTTAAAATCAGAGGGCCAATCCTTATCCCTCACATACACAAGCTCTTCAATTTAGTAGTCAAGCAAGGGTTCCCTAAACCCTGGACGCAAAGCCTCCTTGTTCCTATTTTTAAAAATGGGGATAGAAACATTCCCTCTAATTATAGGACCATTATGATTAGCCCGATTTTAGCCAAGCTTTAGAGAATTATTTTGGAAAAGAAGATTAACCTTTGGCTAGAAAGTCATGGTAAAAGAACTAAATGTCAGGTCGGGTTTATGAGATATCATTCAACTGTGGACCATCTTGTTACCTTTAGGATAATTGCAGAGGAGTTCTGCAATACTAAAAGCAATCTTTTTTGTTGTTTAGCTGACTTTAGAAAATCTTTTGACATGGTTCCTAGGAAAAACCTTTGGAATAGGTTGGAAGAGATAAAAGTACCTCTCTAGTTGAGGGTTGCTGCAATAATGATGTATGAGAACGTTATTGCTAAGTTTAAAAACACTGAGGGCTGGTCAAAAGAGATTAACTACAATATCAGAGTCAAACAAGGTTGTCCCTTGTCCCCTACCCTTTTTGGCATATACATTGACAAGTTAGAAGATTGCTTGGAAAAAACAGGTTGCGTCGGCCCTACTCTCACTGGTATAGTCATCAATCTTCTTCTTTATGCCGATGATATCGTTCTTATGGCAAGGAGTCCCCATGATCTTGAAAACCAACTAAGAATCCTCAAGGATTTTTTCTCCAATATGGGTATGATTGTTAATACGGATAAGACTAAGGTCATGATTATTAAATCCAATAAGATCCCTTATGATACCTTCGCATATGACAACAACAACTTGGAGGAAGTGACTTCATACAAATATCTTGGAATTGATATTCACCACAAGCTCAATTGGAATTATAGCATTGAGAAAAGGATTATTGGGGGATGGAAAGCTTATTATGGGCTTGAAAACAATTGTAAATCAGCTTATCTTTGGAGTTGGGATAAGAAGAAACTCCTCTTTGAGACTCTTTCTACACATGTTATTCTTTATGGATGTGAAGTCTGGGGCTGTAGTATCTCTCGTGAATCCTAGAGAAAGATAGAGAAAATACAAAAGAATTTTATAACGTATATTCTCAAAATTAAAGGAAATACATCCTATCCCATCCTCCTCTTAGAAACAAGTGTCTCCCCCATTGAGAGCATGGCTATGACTAGATACCTAATGTATAAGAACAAGTTAAACAACATGGAAGACAAGAGGCTTCTTAAAATTGTTTCAAAATCGAGTCATAACCACCATCGACTCAAGAGAGGATGACATTAAGATGCCTGGTCTTGGCTAAACTATTGGGGAATCATGGAAGACACCATTTTGCAAAATAAATATACTATTAAGAAAACGTCAAATCAAAATTTAAGGAGAAAATGTGGTGTGATAAAGAGTTAGAGGAAACAAGAAAATTAAGGTACTATAAGGATGTAATCAACCCTAATCTAGAAGATCAAAATTATCTAGTTGTTTTGCCAAGTGTAAAGAAAAAAAAAAAACATTGCTAAGATAAGAATAAATTCTCATGAGCTCCATAGTGAAACTTAGCGTTGGTCAATTCCTAAAACGCCATGGGATGAAAGAGTGTTTCACCTTTGTGACACTAAGAAGTTTGAAGATGAAAATCACTTTCTCTTAGATTGTCCAGCCTATACCCATATTAGATCTCATTTTCAAAATATTTGTCACACTACCAACCTTCTTAACCTCCTAACTCAACAAAAGTATGGTGATCTTGGAAATCTTCTCTTAATGCTTTTCGAGTCCAATAAACCAATTCAGTTTTAGTGTAAGTTAATCATCATCATCATCATCATCATCATTAACTTTTTGTTCCTGAAATTTTCATTTATAATAATTAGATTATATTTATTTTTGAAAATTTCAAATTCTTCACAATGTTTATATTTTTCATTTCATTTTAATTTTATATTGGATGTATATCAAATGAATAATACAATTAAATGTATAGACTACACACTGAATATAAACAAAGTTCTTAGCCCATGATTCCAATAACAATTTCCATCCGATATTAATTAAACAACAATAATAAAATTTAAATGACATGAAATTTACATACAATTTCCCACGTTATTCCCTCTCCAAAATCCCTGTCATTCACCGTGGAATTTCCCGCTCGCTTCTGATCCTTTGTCACGGTCCTTGAGCAACCCATAATTCCCCCAATTGCAGGCAGAAACAAACTATCATTGTATACAGCACGGTTTTGCTAACCGGTTTGAATGCCATGTTATGAAAACCGGTAAAGTTTTTAGAGCCTGTTTCAACCCACGTAAGTATGATTTTTATTTTCTTCATTCTCGCATAATCGCATGAATTTTGAGTCTTTATATGCATCCGTTAAGATAAAATCCTCAAAGACTAAATTTTCGAATAGCCGGTAAGCGTAAACCCGCATTTAATCCCGCTTCGAATTTCGATTCGGTTATCAAACGCTTGCGCGGGTCTTCTTTCTCGTGCAAATAGATTAAGTCTTGTGTTTGCATGAAAACCTATTAAGCTAAACCCTATTAAATCAAATCATGCGTTGAAACTCTTTAAGCTAAACCCTAATTGTATTCTTTATATATATATAGTAAGAGCATACTTACATACAAACTTGTATTTTTTATTTTTCTATTATTAAATATATTTTATAAATGTGAAACAATGAAAATTCAAATCATGACAAGGTTAAGTACCAAGTTTATGAAAAGTCAATATTTCACTTTTTATTATTTATATATAAATAATTATTCATTATATAATATAACAAATTAATGGATTAATATTGTGAGAAAAAATAATTTTATTTTTAACTTAAAATTATTTTTATAACTATCTATACGATTTATTTTGATTATTTAATATTAATGGGTGAGTGCAAGAAGTTGGTGGAAGAAAAAGTGGCAAGGGGGTGAGTAGGAATAGTTAGAGGTTCAAAACCTCCAATCGTGTGCCATATAGGCACATTGACAAGAACATGTGCACTTTCCTAAGAACCTGAGGACCCATGAACGATTTGTATTCATTTGCACACCATGACTGGTGTTTTTCTTTGATTGAACAAGTGAAGAGGAGTAGAGGTGGAGCAAAGCATAAGATCTTGCTACTAACTCAAGCCAAGGGTGCTTGATTTTTTATGTTAGCATGCAAATTTAGATTATCTTCAATATGCAAAAAAAGTGAGGATATTTTTTATCCACTAAACAAAGAGATTGGTCCATATATATTTATTCATGGATATTCCCAATGAACAATGTATTCTTAACATATATTTCATGAATATGCCAGCTAAGACTTAAATCAAGATAAATAATTATTTGAATAGTTTTCATTTTTTATTTGAATTTATCTATGGCCCCATTTGAATTAAATTTTGTCTTATAAACTCATTTGGAACCGTATAACATTTATTCATTTAGGAAATGACACAAGCTCCCATGTTTGGTTCTTCGTCATTGCATCATATTCTACACTCATGGATTGCTTCTAATCTTTATTTCCTCTAGTATCCTCAAATAAAATTGTTGTTTGTAATACCTTTGTCATAAGTGCACTTATTAAATTGCCTTATTAAATTGCAACATATATTACTAAGATGGAACCCAAAGACAATGTAAACCGCTCACAAGCAGACCAAGGTGAGGAAAACCCCAACCCACCCCAACCACCCAACATAAACACATAGATTGATGGGGGGTTGGTCGCGTTGAGAACACTTGTAAATGGATTAAGGGGGACAAGAGAACCTAGAAGAGAGTCCTTGGACACTTCATTGGACGTCATTGTGAGGTCCATTGCAAGTTCCTAAGGGAAATTAACATCTATTTCTTAAAATAGGGATAGAATGTTCAGGTTTTACAAGACTCGACCGGATAGAAACCAAGTTAGAGACGGGTATTTAAAAACAATTTCTGATGTCTTTTTTCATTGTTCCTTGAACTAGAAAACAACCACCTGTCAATAAGAAACACATTGTATGGATTGGTGTATCCACTTGCAATTTAATGATAACTAGATGGATAAGTGGTTCATGGTATTTGATAAACCTCCCTGCAATAATAGGGAGGTGCCTTTATATTTTTTTGAGAAAACTATGGGCATAATTTATTTTGGGTCACTATGCGAACTATTTCAACATTAGTGATTTTCAAGGGGTGGGTCAAGGGTCCACACAAGACTTAGAGCATGTCAAGCATGATCCCATTTTAGGTCCTCATCCCCCCAGGCAAAGGCCTAACACACTTACCCAACATCATGTCATTGTAGAGGGATTGCAGTAGGTATACGTAGCTCTATCATCCTTGACTCAGAGTCTAGTGCATCATGGTAGTTTTGTTTCATTATCTCKGTAGGAAGTTCMTGTTGGTGATATCAAYAGAGGGGYCAGACCTTCGATCCTTAGAGAAAAGTGCAGCGASGAGAGGGCACATGGACAAAGAAGTCGTTCATGTGAGCCTCACAGATGTTCGATTTGTGGGAAGACTTGCTATGGGCCTATGGAGGCCAATGGACACCAGAGCTTCATGGAGGAGGTTAGTATATTAACCACCTCTATGTTCTTTATTKTTATATATTTATATAGTATTATGTGTATTTATTTYGATATTTTATTGTATGATGTTTTGCAGTTGCTATGCCCGTATMGTAAACCCTCTTACACCGATAGGTACATCAGTGTTTGTCTCCATCATCGATGCAATGATAGAGGAAACCTATGCATTTGGTGTTCTGCATACACAAGTATGTGTCACATTTGATAAATTCACCCTAGTGATTTCTTTATTTTTTGGCATCCTCAAATTTATAATGTTATTGTGTTTCAACAAGTTGTGGGACCAGGAAGTGTCGATCAATTCCCACCTGGGATGGACAAATTACTTGATTCATAGGTTCATGTGCTAAGTTAAATCTTGTTTAAATATCAAATTTGTTGWATTTATGTTGTTGAATTTTACTATTTGGTACTAATAATGTTCAATATTATTAATATGTATGCAGACTGCTGATATATTCGCCAATTATAGTACTAGTCCATTCCTTGGGAAGGTAGCCACAGATTTTGGGTTACCTATTTTAAGGCTAAGAATTATTCCATCACTTGTACAACCTATGGAGATTCATTACCGCCCACCCCCACTATCTTTATTACTACATGCATCCTCAGTGGATGCACCTGTAGGCCACCCATCTGCACCACCTCTTCCATTGCATCCATCCATAGTTGATGCGCCTGTATGCCACCCACCCCTGCCACCATTTCCATTTGCACCATCCACCAAGGATACCATAGTAGATGTTTCCTCAGAGAAGGTTGTACATCCAAGCGCTCCACCTACCAACGACTCTCCATTGATGCCTGAGATATTCACGATGAGATATTGTGTTGATGATCAATTTTTATGTATCATGAATGGAATTGATTTTATGCATATTTTTTAAAATTTTATGATTTGACCCTTGTAACTAACGTAGGGTGGAATTATTGAGAGATTAGGGTCACAGAGGAGGGTAACACCTTCATGATTGTTAGTACCACCTATGATGATTTATCTTATGTTGAACTACAATGTATCATTTTGTAGGTATTTTAATTCTGTGGAAAAAAACTTATAACAATGTTTTTTCTTTATGCAGTCTTTGGAGTGACAAACCGAGACCAGGTGGAAAACCACTCAAGGTGCTTATTCGATCAAGAGAAGAAATATCGATTTCTAGGATGCTTGTGATCGTGGCGAGGGTGGTAGTGGTTAGTGAGTGACTAATGATTTTCATTTTGTAAAAAATGTACAATT
>JASDQU011506782.1:6470-23056 GCA_032191745.1 Picea mariana | reverse complement strand
CCGAAAATGATAGAAGAGGATATTTTATAGTAAAATTATATAAGATGGGATATCTAAATCTTAGATTTTATAAGATGGGATATCTAAATGTTAGATTTTATAGTTATAAAGAATATCTTAAAATTATATTTTTCTTATATATAGGTCCACACAAAATCCCTTCCAACCTTCCACATAGAAGGAATGTAAGGCCAAACACGTAAAGCATACTCAAGGCACAACCAATTAGCAAGACCTACCACTCTCTTATATATAGGCCCATACAAAATCCCTTCCACATAAAAGGAAAGTAAGGCCAAACACTTAAGCATACTTAAGGAAAAACCAGTTACCAAGAACTTCCACTCTCGTGTAACTACCCTAGACATTCTACAACAAAGGCCAGGGCTTGTGATGGACCTAGGGTGATCATAAGACTCTTATTTGCATTGAATCTGCATGGTACATTAGGTATATTGAATATAAGGTGCAATGCTATTGCAGTGAGACTTGTTTTGCATCTTGGGGTGGCCACATTTCTGTGTTAGTTTTACATCTTTGAATATCACGGGTTAAATCAAGAAAGGTAGATGACCTACCTCTTTACCCCAGGCGATGCTGGTTTCATAGTAGTAGCTAGCAACGTTGAAGGCCTCATCTATAGCTGGTGAAGGAGAATATTGTGTTGGAAATAGTAATTACAAGTCGGTGAGATCTTCACGTCTTTTCCTATTTGTCAATCAGTCAATTTGTTAGTATTTTTGTCAGTGAGTCAGTCTATCTGATAGTCAACAAAGGTAAAGCTACACGTTTATTCAAACTCAGTCTAAGTCAGTCGGCAAGTAGGAGAGTTATAAATGGAACCGATCTTTATCTTATCGAGCTCAGTTAAGTAGTTGAAGAGTCAGTCATATTAATGGTAGTGTTTAATGTTGAGTCAATCTTACTTCTACAGGAAGTGTCAGTTGGAGTCCATGTAAGTACGAGTCTTTAGAGAGCTGAAACAGATGCAGAGAAAAAGCAAAGAGGTAGAGAGGAAGGATAAACAACAACAATTGAGGAGTCAAAGTAGTCTAAGAACAAGCTCTGTGTCTTTAAAGTCAGCAGAAGTCATTTGAGCCGAAGTTCATCTTAGTTATTGTATTTTGTATTCGTGCACTGCGCCGAAGTTATTAATATCAAACAATTCGTGTGTTGACAAGTTTTTGTTATATTTCTGAGTTTATGTGCTAAGCATAGCATGGTGTTATTATGCATCCATAAAACAATTAATTAAGTCTATTTATTCACAGCGAACAAATTGTGCAATCTGTGCACTGTGTGGTTGTCTTGAGAAATCTGTCGCGAAGCTTGTGTGGTGCACAGTATTTGAAGCTGTGTTGCACAGAGTAGACTGCACAGGAGGTCGATTCCAAGATCTGGTATCATATAAGGTTCTATAACAAGTTAATCAGAGAAGTAACTCTGTTGGAAAGGAAATATGGATTCTACTTAAAATCTGCAACCTCCCACTTTTACAGGCAAGAATTATGAGATGTGGTCCTTGACCATGAAGGCGTTGTTCTGAAGTCAAGATGTATGGGAGATAGTTGAAAATGGTTATGTGGATCCAGTAGATCAAGCAACATACAATGCCCTCACACAAGATGAGAATGATGCCTTAAAAGGTCAAAGAAATGGATCATCCTTCTTGTTTCATATGGTTATTTTCATTAGGTTTCCAAAGGGATCATCCTTGATACCTCTATAAAAAAATTGTGAAAATTGTACAAAGCCGCATTCTCTTTTGAAAAGTCGATAAAAAAGCACATAGTGTGTTGAATGGCCTTGGAATTGTTCACAAACATATCTCAATCAAGATTGAGTATGAAAGTTGAGTTTGTCATCACTGCAGACACTCTTGCCTGAAAGAGATATCATTGTCATTATCAGTATAGATTCAACAACTATAAAGATCATTCATTGCACTCAGAAAAGAGAGGGGCTCTAGAGAGAGATTTACACTATTTTTTATTGCACTCTATTTTAGAGAAAAGATTAAGGTCACTCTCGTCTTTTATCCCTTTTGTACTTCATAGAAAGACAAGGGTAATGTCAAATTTGTTAAAAGTAGAATTACCATAACATTCATTGCGCCAGCTTTGTAATGGTGATCAACTTTGGGGTGTTTTCCTTATGCAACATACACTACTTGAGGCAGAATATCTTGTTCAACTCCATTGTTTTCAGAGAGAACCTGTACATAAATATTACTTCCATAAAAACAAAAAACGAAGATAAAACAAATTATTTGTCCTGTACATAAATATTACTTCCATAAAAACAAAAAACGAAGATAAAACAAATTATTTGTCCATTTAAACATGGAAATAAGGGGATGAAAAATATTAAATGAGAAAAAAGTTTGTTTATTTTGCAAAATAAGGAGAAATTAGGATAATAAATGGTTTTCTGATTCTTTATATGCTACCAAAAATGCTACAAGATTTTTGAACATTCATAAAGTTTTAAAAATATATATTTTTTATTGTAACAGCTCCAGTAGTATAAATTTCATCACTTTGAGTACACTCGGGTGGTTGCGACTGTTTGAACTTCTATGAGCGAAACCATCGGCACCATCCTGACATATGGAGTCTAATGGGACTTCCTGTGTCTTGGATGCTTTCATAATCCTCGTCTTCAAACCCTTATATTCATCCTAGAAAATGCAAAATTAATGTTAAAACACTTCATAATTCTATGAAAAATTAAATATGTACCACTTGCATGAACATCACATAATACCTTCATCTCCTGCCATTCTCGGAAAAAATTCATATCATAAATCTTGCTATGTTGGAGACTTTGTTTGGAGAAATACATAAATGGCGCCCTTGTCACTATATCGAACTTTATGCAAAATGGTACCCAGTTTTTGGCAAATCTTAAGGTCTCTACCACAGAGTAGAACGTGATAGGAGAAGCACCGTCGTTTCAAATATAGCATGCAAATTTTTCAACTGGATAATCGATTGCAAGTACTGAAAGAACGGTGTTGGCAGTGATTATGGCAGGCTTCTTGAAAGGATCTCCTGTGGTGATAATTATGTCCACAACAGGAAGCTTTGAAGAAAATTCTCCACTATATCTGAAGCAGATTTTATTCTTGACATTCCGTCAACATCAAGAAGTTTACATGGCATCGCTATTCTTCTAGATGGTAATCAAAATCTCGTAGTTGAGGTTGATTGTTCAGATGGTCCATACTTTACCTCACCATTATTTGGTATCCACAACTTACCAGGACCATTGATATAGTGTATATTTGTTTTGTCTTCATGACGAGAAATGGAATCTGAGCATTGAATATTCAAAGAGCACATGTTTATGTCGATAGGGTATGTAGAGTATAGGGACGAGATGCAGTTCATCTGTGTCTAGGTTTGGGATTCAATGACTATTAAATTCTATTAAAAATAAAATTTTTGGGTATTTTAAAATTTCATTTTCATTTGTGAGTCATTCCATGAACGAAATTAAGTCAGATTTATTTTTTTTAATTGAAGTTTCAATTGCAGAAATTTGATCTGGAATATCTACCATATTATTTTATGGGTTTTTTCCAAGTTACTACTCCTCCCAGGTATGCTCGGGAATAAGGGAGATTTGTTTAATGAATGAAATTGATAGAGATTTTTTTTTTTCGAAATTGAAGATTGAAATGTAAAATTTTGAATTTCAATCTCTACCATATTATTTTAGAGGCTTTTTCCGAGTGGACAAGTTTGATGAATGGTACTAGTACTTTATGTTACAAATATTAATTAAAGGTAGTGAGCTTTACGCTTACGTCAACTCCACTGTCACGGGAAAGTAGAGACGTTGCACATTCAGACACAACAAGCATGAATGTTAGGAGGGCTATTAATGAGCCGATTTAGCATCTAATAGTTTATATATGTCCGAGTCTGCATGTAGTCAAAATATATAGACATATACAGAGAGAATATAGTAGAGAGTTAGCAATAGCAGCAACTATGAAGGTAGATGAAGAAGTTTGAAAGCACAAGCTTTGTGTTTCTGGAAGTATGTAGAAGTTGTTGGAGCTGTGTAACGTGCGGAGGGTCCAAGTTCATAATATATTAAGTATCTGTGTGTTGATGTATTTCTGAGTTACTTCGTAAATATATTCTCTCTGTTTCTACAGAAGATTAAGTAAGTTTTCAAGTTTTTCAATCTACATTACATGTGTGTTTATGTGTTGAGAGTAGCACAATATCAAGAAATTGTTTTATAAGTGTTATCATCACAACGCGTAGTCTAACAATTGCGCAGTAAGTCTTGAGAGCTCAACGACGAAGAATTTCACTATGCGGTCTTTGCAACTGCGTTGCCCAGAGTTTTTCTGTGCTCTGCAGATCCGAGATTTGGTATCAAAGCAGGTTTATTAGAGCAATTTTTATCAAAGTAATTTTTAAAGAGAAACAACTCTCTTGTAAGGAGAAACCATGGCTTCTACGTCAAATATACAACCTCCCAATTTTACAGGAAAAAATTATGAGTTACGGTCCTTGACCATGAAGGCATTATTTCGGGGTCAAGATGTATGGGAGATAGTAAAAAATGACTATGTGGAACCAACAGATGAGGCAATGTACAATGATCTCACACAAGCTGAGAAGGATGCTTTGAAAGATCAAAGAAAGAAGGATGGAAATAAAATGTTTTATATACATCAAGCCATGTATGAGAGCATACTCCCAAGAGTTTCATCAACAAATAAAGCCAAGGAAGCACGAGACATATTACAAACGTCTTATCAAGGTATGGATAAAGTCAAGACTTCAAAATTACAAATTCTTAGAAGATATTTTGAAACTTTTTCAATGAAAGACATGGATTCAATAGATTCTTTTTACACCCATGTTATTGGCCTGATAAATTAGATTAAGTCTCATGGAGAAACCATAGAAGACATGAAGGTTGTTGAGAAGGTACTTAGGAGTTTTCCTCCTAAATTTGATACACTTGTTGTGACCTTATAAGAGAACAAAGACCCAAGTCAGTTTAGTTTAGATGAGATGCAAGCCTCCCTCATTAATTATGAACACACATTAAATAGGTCAAATATGTCATTAGAGAATGCATTTTTTGTGTATTCATCTATAAGCCATTGAAGAGGAAGGGGGAGAGTTAACTCTAGAGGAAGAGGAAGGAGTTTTGCTAGAGGTGGATGTAGTAGCAGTCCTGGAAATACTGGTGGAAGAGGTCAAAATACAAATAACAGTCATCCAAGTACTTCGAGATTTGATAAATCAAAGATTCAGTTCCACTATTGTAAAAGGTATGGACATTATGCATATGAGTGTAGAAAGAGAAAATATAATCAGAACAAGCAAGGTCAAGATAAGTCACACAATGCAAATAGTCACTCGAGTCCTATGTTTATGGTGTGTGTTGAAAACATGCCCATAATTTCCCCAGTTTAATGCAATGTTGCTCAAGAAAGTCCATGTGACACATGGTATCTAGATTCAGGGTGCAGTAATCACATGACAGGAAAATTAGAATTATTTTCTAGTTTGGATAAGTCAGTTCAAACTAAAGTTACACTTGGAACAAATATCTAAGTCACTCTCTTAGGCAAAGGTAGTATTAACATTTTAACTAAGTCACTCTCTAAGTCTCATATCTAAGTCACTCTCTAAGGAACAAATATCTAAGTCACTCTCTAAGTCTCAGATCGACGAATCAGGTGAACTCCAACCTCTAGGCCTTCGAGAGTTTTCAAAGCATCAAACTTCAAATCCTACAGAGTGGCTCTCCTCCGGAGTTAACGATCCAGTGACATGTGTCCCAGTTGATGGATAGTTCAGATCTCCTCCAACTCCCTACCACTTCGGGTTTCGTTGACCTTCTACACCTACTTCCTTCAGGTACGTTAAACCTCCAGAGTACAAGATCTTGTGCTACGTGTCTCCTGGTGCCAACAACTAGTATGAACTTCGAAGCTTAGTGAATCACCATGCCTCGAACTCCTCGTAGCATCCAATCTACAGACTAAAGGATATGTCACCACATGTCCTTTATGGTGGACGGTCGAGATCTACTCTGACCGTTGGGACTTCGAGAGTTTGGCTCACTCCTCGACTGGAATCTCTCGGAGTTGGTCAATGACAGGCTGACCATGGCCTAGATCCGACGATCCGGATCTAACCACGTAGACCACAAGATCGATGACTCACAACTTCTTCTCAGGGTCCCACTATTGTTCCATGCTTGGAAATACCGCCACTCGACATGTGGATCCCCACATTCTCTTGACATGATACACACCTTTCCTTGATCAAACGGTCGAGAGGGGTCCTAAAGGATCCATAGTTCCACAGTCCACATTACTTCGCGACTCCGACCTTTAGGGGTTTTGACGTTACAACACCCTTGTCCTCTTGAAGCAGTCAATGCCGGACTAACTTTGTCGTATATCCGACAGTTGGGATAACTCCCAAATGCCCTCATATCTACGGTCCAAATTAACCATCTGGACTTCGGGACCTTGGAGGATTCACCTTCTTAATGATGAACATGCCTCATTCACTGGACCCATGAAGTCCAAATGACTCAGGGAATTAACGCTCGTGTTCCTTCTCTCGATCCAATGATCGTGAAGGACTTTGGCTCCTCCAAACTAATCTCATCCATTCGTCTTTCCAATGAAAGGATCTTCCCTTTCGAAACTTGAATCTTGCTATCCTTCTAGAGCTTCTTCAACTATGAAATATGTAGGATCTTTATGCTATTTCACCTAAACTTATCACTTAGAAGAATCTTTCATGCACCCCCTGCGCTTATTCATCAGATCTTAGAACTTAAAGGGGGGGTTCTCGATCTCTTCCCGCCTTGCAGAGGCTTTGTGCACACATGAACTACCTCTCTTGATCTTGATCAACCCCTTCCTTTAGAACAACTGGGAGTGTCGGCATGAACATGTGAGGCTATGCCCAAAGTCAACAATTTCACAGTTCATTTATTTTAATTTGAGCCACCATAGGGCTCAGGCATTTACGTGTACAGGCCAGAGAGTTTCTTATTTTCTTAAATACATAATTAGGTAGAATTGAATGGATACCATATAACCATTAAGCAAACATGTCCATCCCTGCAATATTCATAGGATATTCAACTTTAATTCACAGTTACTACTTAAATACACAGGATATGAGAATATTTATATATTACAGGTTGTAGCCAACTAACTGATTGTGGGTGTTTTTCCTTCCACACAACCATAGGATCAGAGACATTCATTCTTAGTGCTCTGGCCACCACCATGCCAAGCCATGACATCACCAGGGAATTTATGGCAATTCTCATCGATCCTTTCTCTTTCTCATCTTTTGCAAGGTTTATCAGATGCTTCTTCAACATCAAGCTCGCGAGCTTCTATTCATTTCTCTTTTTCTTCATACTCTCAGAGATCTCTCTCTCTGTCACGATATCGATGAGGTTTTTCATATAATTTCTCCACATCAATCTCTTGGCCTTCGACTCGTTCTATGCTCGAGTGTTCCTCGCATTCTCCACTCTTCTCTTTACATTCTCTTGCGTGCCTTGCATGAACCTCCCTCCTATCTTGTTTCCTCCTGTCAGAAGGAAACCCGAGTCAATATGGATCTGCCGGACTCTATGGTACATCGGGAAGACCTTTTGCAGCTAGACCATGCTTCCATTCATGGGGGTGGTTGAGGGTTCAACCACCGGTCCTTTTCATATTAACCGTTCTTTTATTGTGTTCACATTCTTTCCTCTAGTGATATCATGGCTAGTAATTTCAAGGCTTCATCCCCACAATCGGTTATTGACAATTAAACAATAATACATTTACAATGTTCCCATGCCACAACATGGTAATCCTAATTAATGATTAATTATAAGTTTGGGGGAAACAGGTGTGTTACAATATGCTGTCAAAATCAAGCATACATTTATGCACCAGAACAAAGGGGAATTTTTGTCTACAAATATGATACAACCAAAGCATGGTAAGGACAACCCTAACCAATAACCTCCAGACAACCAGTCGAAGACACATAACAAGAAGGGTAAAGTAAAGATGAAGAATGACACTAGGAAGTGGTGTGACTTCCACAAAATCCCCTGGCGCATCACCGATGAATGTCGTTCGAAATAGTCATTGGTGGATGAGATCAAAGACACAAAGACAAACACTGATTCAGAATCTGATCCATAAAATATTGAAAATAGACATATCATCAACGTAGACCCCACTGCCACTGTCGCGAGCACCACAATTCAACCGGAAGAATAAGTAGACCTTGAAGAGGGCGAGCACCTCTTCCATTCATAAATGTGGGTGAAGGGGACCCCAGTGCATTTCATTGTTGATAATGGCAGCCAGAAGAAACTAATCTCAACTAAGGTCATCAAACAGTTTGGGTTGTCAACAACACCACACTCGTAGCCATACAATACTGGTTGGCTTCACCAAGGATGTGATCTATGTGTCAACCAACAGTGCCGCCTGTCCTATGGCATCCAACCCTTCAAGGATGAGGTAATATGAGATGTTGCCCCTCTTGATATATGTGTTGTGGTTTTGGGACAACCATATATGTGGAGATGTCATGTTGTCTAGAAGTCTAGACCCGGTAGTGTCATTATTACTTTGGAAGGTCAACTCTATAGGATACCAGAGGTAGTTCCAACTACTGCTCCACCAAAATAGTGTTGCAAGGTAATCTCTCATACTGCGAAATTCATCCTCTTCAAAGTCTGTTCAAAGGATGCACAAAATACCCCTACAACAACTGGAGCCTCAACACCTTCTATCCAACAAAAACATATTGTTTCTTCACCTACAATGGTTCCTACACAATGCCTCGTCAAACCTAGAGACAAAATATTGGGGGAGCATATTCAACCTTGCCAAAAACAGGATGGTGACAGTCTTCCATAGACCAAGCACCATAACTTCTCCAACAAAGCATGCAACTCACCAAGATTCAAATTCAGAAAATGATTTCCTCTCTTCCCTGGGAACTCAATGCAATGGAGACCATTTCTTCCTAAGGGGGGAGGATTGATCCAGGTGGATATTGGTGGACACCCACCTATTCCAACTAGCTCCTTTTGTCAGTTTTTAGTTCAACACGTTCTTTTGTACTTCCTTGTAATTGTGGGTTCTACACTGTCGAGGCTATCTGAATCCATGCAAATCTTCCATGTGGATACTAGTGGCCTCCCACCTAATCCAACTAGCTTATTTTGTATGTTTTCATGTCAGCACATCTTGTTGTACTTCCAGGGCCGTTTTGTGCCCCTAAACAATGTTATTTTGGCTCACCATAGTAAAACTGTAGACAAAGTCAGAGATTGACGGCGTAATGTATATTTCTCAAAAATACCTTTTCAACGGGCTATCACGGGCCTAAAACGGAGGTTGTATGCAACATTTACATCCCTAGGAAGTTGAGGTACCAAACTACACCAACTTACCCATAGGGCCCACATGACTTTTCGCGTTTCACCTTCTAGGGTTAGGTTTTGGCATTCCTGTTTAACATAAAAAGGCCTTCAGAGCCTCATTGTTATCATCTTCTTGCGAATGAGAGTAGCCGTCACATCTCTTCTCAGAGATAAAGCTTCCACCATTCTAGCAAGTTTTGCACCCTGTATTTTTACAGTCTCTTACAATTATTTCATTAATAGAAATCAAGTATTGTTGTATTTCTCTGTTTCTGGCAATTTTTATGAGTGTTTCATCGTAATATCTCTTCTTTCATTTCGTTCCAAAAATAATGCAGATCATTTTTCATAGAGAACCTATACATAAATATTACTTCCATAAAAACGAAGATAAAAAGAAGAAAAAACAAATTATTTGTCCATTTAAATTTGGAAATAAGGGGATGGAAAATCTTAAAAGAGAAAAAAGTTTGTTTATTTTTCACAATAAGGAGAAATTAGGATAATAAATGGTTTTGTGATTCTTTATGTGCTACCAAAAATGCTACCAGGTTTTTGAACATTAATAAAGTTGAAAAAAAAATAGTTTTTATTGTAACAATGAGTCCTCTAGTGTAAATTTCATCACTTTGACTACACTCGGATGGTTGCGACCGTCTAAACTTCTATGAGCGAAACCATTGAAAACGATCCTGACATATGGAGTCAAATGGGACTTCTCGTGTCTTATATTCTTTCATAATCCTTGTCTTCAAACCCTCATATTCATCCTCAAAAATGCAAAATTAATGTTAAAACACTTCATAATTATATGAAAAATTAACTTTGTACCACTCACATGAACATCACATAATACCTTCATCTCCTGCCATTCTCGGAGAAAATTTGGATAAGAAATATTGCTATGTTGGGGACTTCGTTTGGAGAAATACATAAATGACTCCCTTGTCTCTATATCTAACTTCCCGCAAAATGGTACCCAATTTTTGGCAAACCTCAATGTTTCTACCATAGAGTAGAACGTGATGGAAGAAGCACCATCGTCTAAGATATAGCATGCAATTTTTTTGACTTGATAATTGATTTCAAGTACTGAAAGAAGGGTGTTGGCATTGATTATGGCAAGCTTCTTGAAAGGATCTGTTGTGGTGATAATTATGTCCACAACAGTAAGATTTGAAGCATATTCTCCATTATATCTGGAACATAAAATAAAAAAATGTTAATGTTTATGCCATTATTATAGTTCTTTGCATTTCAATAGATAAGAGCAACAGAAGAACAAGATCACTAAGAAATACACTTTCACAAGAGACACAACATTTATCCTGGGAAACCCTCTAGGGGAAGAAAACCCAGCAAAAACTTCCTTATCATAAATTGACAATACAATGTCAAGAGATAACTCAAACCAATACAGATAGTCCTCTCCAAAAGATGTGCCACTCTTCTTCCTCTCTCCTTTTCCGGTAACAGATCAGAACTTGTCTCTCAAACTGAGCAAGTGAGTTATGTCCAAATGAGGTGCTAGCCTCCTTTATTTATACAAGTTCTGGCACGTGTGAAGTGTCTCTTCACTGGCAGGGCCGACTTCTTACTCTGGGTGGGTAAACCCACCTTTATTATATTTCTGGGTCTCAATAATAACTGTTGGGGCTGAATTCTTATTCTGCCTATTATAATTGTTTGTTGACCAATCTGAAAAAGGGGATTTGGTCCTATTACAATTACCGACATGATTAATCCACAATGGGGATTAATCCTATGAATAAAATAACAATAATCATAAGAATATTCTTTGCAGTTACATTATTTCAACACTTCCCCTTAAAAATAAGGGTATTCTTCAACATCATCAAGTGAGAGAGGTTTGCATCATCAATGGCATCAGGAAGACAATATCGTCAATATCATCTTGGAACATTGGCTGGCATATTTACGAGTCATCAAAAGTTTTCTTCATTGGTAGCATCGTCATTCTCGAAAGAATGCCATCATCATCTGCATCAAATATGTATCAGGAAAATGATACCTCATCACAGCACTAGGCTGGCACATCACAGTACTACACTGGCTCAATGTCACAACTGTTAGACCGGTAGCTTAGTGTTAGTCACATCTTGTTTTACATCTAACAACGAGGTAAGAAGCAAGGAATCATCTTGATGTACGTCTAACAACTAGGTCAGAAGCAAGGAACACATCAACATCTTGCTTTATGTCTAACAATGAGGTCAGAAGAAAGGAATCATCTTGCTTTACGTCTAACAACTAGTTCAGAAGCAAGGAACACATCAACATATTGCTTTGCGTCTAACAACGAGGTCAGAAGCAAGGAATCATCTTGCTTTACGTCTAACAACTAGGTCAGAAGCAAGGAACATACATCATCATGCTTTACGTCTAAAAACTAGGTCAAGAGAAATGACTCATCTTGATTTATGTCTAACAGTGAGGCCAGAAGAAAGGAACACACATCATCATGCTTTACGTCTAACAGCGAGGTCAGAAGAAATGACTCATCTTGCTTTACGTCTAACAATGAGGTCAGAAGCAAGGAACACACATTGTCATGCTTTACATCTAACAGTGAGGTCAGAGGCAATGACTCATCTTGCTTTACGTCTAATAGCAAGGTCAGAAGAAAGGAACACACATTGTCATGCTTTACATCTAACAACGAGGTCAAAAGCAATGACTCATCTTGCTTTATGCCTAACAGCGAGGTCAGAAGAAAGGAACACACATCATCATGCTTTACATCTAACAGCGAGGTCAGAAGAAATGACTCATCTTGCTTTACGTCTAACAGCTAGGTCAGAAGCAAGGAATTATATATACTCCCCCTTCCAGGGAGGGTCCTTTCGGACTATACCAAGCTTATCTCAAAAGTGTTCAAACTTTACATGAGGTAGAGGTTTGGTCAACACATCAGCAACCTATTCATCCATGCTAATGTACTGGAGCTTCAAGGCTCCTCTCTGTACCATGTCGCAGATGAAATGATAACATATCTCTATCTACTTCGATGTGTCATGGAATACAGGATTCTCTGTCATCTTTATGCAGCTATGGTTGTCACATAGGATCGTGGTTTCTTCCATCTCCAAGTCAAATAGGCCAGTCAACAACTTTCGAAGCCATATAGCTTCCCAGCTAGCAGAACATTCAGCAATGTACTCTGCTTCCGCTGTGCTGAGAGAAATATTGGATTGCTTCCTACTCTGCCACGAGATCATGGCTGATCCAAAACTGAAACAACATTCAGAAGTTCCTTTTATGTCAGCAACGCTTCCTGCCCAATCTGAATCAGTGTATCCACTCAGTGTGAAGTTATGATCTCCATCATAGCTGAGACCATAATCCATTGAACCTTAAGATACCTCATCACATGTTTTGCATCCATTAGGTGAACATGTCTGGGCTCTATCAGAAACAGACTCAAGGTGTTCATTGCAAAACATATGTCTGGTCTGGTGTTCGTCAGGTACATTAGTGATCCAATAATTTGTCTGTACAGTGTGGCATCTATCAAGTCTGACGAAATATTGACCAACAACTTGAGTTTCGTTTCCATGGGTGTATTCATGGAATTACATTCTAGCATGTCGAATCTCTTTAAGATTTCGACTGTGTACTTCCCTTGGTTAAGGAAAATCCTCTCAGGACTCTGTCATACCTCAAGACCTAAGAAATAATGCATTAGGCCAAGGTCTTTCATTTAAATTTCTGAGGCAAGTCCCTTTTTACATTCAGCGATGAGATTTTCTTCTCCAGTTAAGAACAAGTCATCCACATACAGTAGTAATATTACCGGTTCAATATCCATAATTTTGAAGTAGAGATTTGAGTCTGCTTTACTCTTGGTAAAGCCTAATCTCGTCAAGAAATTGTCTATACGGCCATACCAAGCTCTGGGAGTTTGCTTCAATCCGTATAAGGATTTCTTCAATCTGTAGACATGAGACTTCCTGTCTTCAACCTCAAATCCTTGGGGTTGCTCTATATACACTTCCTCTTCGATAACACCATTCAGGAAAGCTATATTCACGTCCATCTGGTGCAGCTTCCATTTCATCTTAGCTGCAAGATCTATAATGGTTTTGATCGAAGTGTATCTGGACACAGAAGAGAATGTCTCTTCATAGTCAATTCCTTCCTTCTGGGAAAATCCATGAGCGAAAAATCTTGCTTTATATTTCTCAATACTTCCATCAGCAGCATGTTTTATTTTGAAGATCCATTTTGATGATACCACATTCTTACTTTTTGGTCTGGGAACTATTTCCCATACATCATTTTATTATGGATTGGTATTCCTCTGTCATGGCATTTGCCCATTCCTTCTTTTGAATGGCTTCTTCAAAGCATGTAGGTTCTTCATCAAGTAGATTGTACATCAAAGCTGTGTAACTAGAGAATGGATTTGGTCTTTTCACATGTCTTGTGGTTCCTTCTGGAATACCACACTTCTCTCCATCTTGTATAAGCTCTCTTTCCCAAGCAGGCTTTCTTTTATGGGTGAAGGTCATCTCAGGAGGTTCTTGAACTTCTAATATATCATGGTCTTCAGGAGTCTCCTCATCAGGGGAAGTTACGACTTCCCTTATAGGTTCTGTAGCTCTAGGAACTTCCCTCACGGATTCTGTAGTCCTGGGATTTTCAGGTTCCTCTTCATGCATATCTTGAAGCTGGCATCTTCTTGATTTCTTAAGTGCTGCTTCTTCATCAAAGTTCATGTCTCAGCTGATTTCAATATGGTGGTGACCAAGTATGTGTATTCTGAAGGCCTTGGAGACCTCACAGTATCCCACAAATATTCCCTTCTTTCCGGAGGGTTCTAGCTTGTTTCTTTTCTCTTTTGGTATATGAATAAACACTGGACAGCCAAATATTTTTGAGATGGCTTACATCTGGCTTCTTTCCGATGAACATCTCTTCTGGTGTCTTGAGCCCAAGTGTGCTATGGGATAATTGGTTCTGCACATAAATAGCTTCCATTTCTTCTTTTGCCCATAAGCACATAGGAAGATCTCGATCTTCACAGCTTCCAGCATGATTCTGTTCTTCCATTTAGCTACACCATTCTGTTAGGTATCTTGATCCCAACATCTTTGTAGATATTCATGAACTCTTTTGAGGTATATTATCCTCCATTGTCTGACCTGAGTATCTTAACCTTCCTTACAGAAAGGTTTTCTATCAAGGCTTTGAATTCCTTGATCTTGCTAAACACTTCAAATATATCCAGGTCTTACGAGAATAATCATCAATGAATGATACATAGTATGCATACCCATTAATGGAGGACGATGGCATTGGGCCACACACGTCTAAATGAATGAGTTTCAGTACTCCTTCTGCTTTGCTGTCCCTCTTTGGAAAAGGGTTCTTGATATTCTTCCCTTGTGCACATCCATTGCATACACCTTCATGGTCACCTTTGAGTTGTGGTAAACTTCTGACCGCTTTGCATATGTATGATAACACTTGGTAGTTGAAGTGACCTAATCTTCTATGCCAAGATTCTTCAATGGCATGGGTCATGGAAGCTTCTGAGTGACCCTTTAGCTTATGAAAGCCACCTTCTTCTCTTCTGATGATGATTGCTTCATTTATGGTCTCTTCTTTAGCACGTTGCCTTCTACAACCTTCACCATAGCTTCCTCGGGGTTATTACATGTGACCTGGAGCAAGATCAACAAAACAACAAGAAAGAGTAATATCCCTCTGATAATATAAAGCAATAGCACGAACAATCATCACAGTAGCTCCTTTAGAGATATCACTTAAAATTTATCTGAAGCAAAGATTAAAGGTAAGGAATACAATACAAAATGAGGTCAACACTCTTATAGTTTTGTGACCAAGCATTCTTCCATGGCAACCTGAAACTAACACACAAGGTTTCTCCTAGAGGAGATGTTAGTTGTATCAGGCAAAGCATATACCTATATGTGCTCACATGCCATCAGGTATAATACTTTACAAAGACTGCTATCTCAACTATAGTAATCAATTTTCCATGTGTACCTTTGAATCTTATCAACTTGATTTAATCAGACCTGGAGCCTTGTCTTCAAGAATGAGTGCTTGCTTTTCTTCGAGGTATTCTTCACTCAAGTGACGAGTTATTTCTTCAACCTGTCTTCTGTATTGAGATAATACACTATCTTGACAAAAGGTTAGGTTAGAGGATAATCTCTATGATCAACTTTTAATCCTTCTAATAATTTGATCACAACTTCAATATGCAACACTAATAATGTCATGACAAATAGATGCTTATCAGAATAATCACACCTGGGTTGCATCATTCCTCTGAATGCGTTGGATCTTGAGATCCTTCTGGATCTGTGACAAGAGATCCCTTCTCCTGCAAATACTCTTTAGGGTTTAACCATTAAACATATGTGAGTACATACCTCTGATGACATTTGCAGGTAGTAAATCCATCAGGTAGCAACGGTAATCATTACCAACTCTTGAGAAAACTTCAATGATGATTACAACTGGTCTTACGAGTGTAACTGCAATTCCAACTGGTTCTGAAACTGTAACTGCAATTGCAACTGGTTCTGAAACTGCAACTGCAACTTAGGGTTTTATGAGGAAACCCTAATTTTTCAAACTTCAAATTTTGAAATTCTGATCTAGGGAGTAGATGCGCTGGGTTGAGGCGAGTATGTTGGTGAAGTTGGAATTTTGAAAATCCAACTTTTACCCCCTCAAACTTGATCTGCGGATTTCTGGACTGGTGCTTCTGGTTTTTCTGGTACTTCTGGTACTCTGGTACTTCTGGTACTCTGGTTTTTTGGTTTTCTGGTACTTTGTGAAACTAGGGTTTCACTTTTCGGGAGATCTATCCACTGAAAAGGTGCGCTCAAGGTTCCAAAATGATCCTTGGGGGAGGGCTCAACTTTCTAGGTAGTTTTGGAGCTGAAAAGATTCACTTTTGAAAAACCCTAATTTTTGGGTAGGGTAACAGTGACGTTTTTCTTCTTGCGAAATATGCTTCCTTCAGGGTGGCTCTAATACCATGTTAATGTTTATGCCATTATTATAGTTATTTTCATTTCAATAGATAAGAGAAACATAAGAACAAGTTCACTGAGAAATACACATTCACAAGAGACACA
>JASDQU011506781.1:42000-57742 GCA_032191745.1 Picea mariana | reverse complement strand
TCCCTTCAAGGAACAAAAGGGACAGAGACCTTTGAGGCCCAAGTAGTTGAAGCTCAAGGTGAAACGGATTTAATGAATACTCTAGAGGAATACATGTGCAAGGAGTGCACAAGACCAACACTCAGACAAAGTGTTGAAAGATAGCCATCTGAAGTCCATTCAAGCAAAAGGAGTGCGCGTAGAATCAAACTGATTCAATTTCAAGAAGCTTAGGAGGAATAGTGCAAAGTTTCACATAGAGCGCAAGTGTGCGCCAGGGTTGAGATTTAATTTTGTTTCCAATCTCAGGAGGATAAGAACAAAACATGCAAGAAGGCACCAGATAGTCTTTTGAAAGAAGAACAAGGGTAGAGTCCCTTAGGAAACTAAGTAATTCAAAAATATCAAAAGGAATAGCATTTTCAAGAGAGAAAGTGAGATCTAGAGTAGTCGGGCTCGAAGGAGAAAGATCAAAGGCCACAGCCTTTGAAACTTATAAATTTTCCCAAATTTGAGAGAAATTAAAATCTCAGGAGGAGGAGTAATAGTTGTCGTCGGATCATCTGCAAAGGAAGAGATCTGGGTCGTTGAATCTCATGTCCAAACAAAAGAAGCACATAGAGGAGAGGACCAGATCCCATCCATTGGATCTAAGCGCATGGACAAACAATCGTTGGATCAAGAGGTAAGTGCACAAGACTTAAATATTTTGAAAGTGCATAGGAGAATGGACTCTCAAAGTCCCGAAGTTCTGAATCCTATCAGAACTGTCCATCGTCCAGGTTGACAAGTGGTGTTAGATCATCATTTTGTTGATTCGTTGATCAGGAGAAATGGAAGAAAGAGGAGTGAAAACTCTCGAAGGCCAATCTAGTGGAGAATATCGTGACTAGATATCTAAGGGAGATGGGTGGAAGCAAATCCAAGAGTTTGAGGATTCCGACTTCGAAATATTTGCAAGGAGAACATTTCAAACTTCATGAAGTGCAAAGTGCAGAGTGATTCTAGACCGTCGGATCCAGAAGGGCACATGGCAGAGATCCATACACTCTGGGAAAAGGAGGAAGAACGTAGGGGAGCATTGAATTTACAAAGTTAGAAGCTGCGAAGAGATCCTAGCAATTGGTTGGAAGGCGGGGACATGGCAACAGATAAACGAATTCGTGGATTTGTTATTCAGATAATTTGAAAGGAGTAGAAGTTAAAACTCTCGAACTTCAAAGAGTGGAGTTGATCCTAGTCGTTGGTGCTGGGAAGGACACGTGGAAAGAGATAATCACTTCGTTGATGAGCTAATTGAGAAAGACAAAGTTAGGATAAGTGAAAAATCATGAAATCTGAAGTCACGAGTTCATCAGGGTCGACCATGAAGAAAGGACACTTGGCAGAAGATCTGCTAAGCTGGAAACTCAGCACTCTAAAGGTTCTGAAGAGAAGTTTTTTGGAAATTTCTGAAGCACTAGAGCCGAAATAGTTGAGGTTCGTTGAGATGAAGAAGCAGCGGGGACTGTTGATCCTCGCATGGTTACATTTGCAGTTCAATGTTCAGAAGATTTGGTGATGGCTACAGTTGAAACGACCGAACCCCAGAGTCCAGAGTGCCTAGGAGATTAAGCCCAAGGTCATAGCCCGAGGTCACATATAAGAAGAGTGTGGACCATATATCTGGTCCTAGATAATTGGTCGATTCGAATATCGGAGATAAGGGAGCAAGAAACTCGCCAAAGCTCTGAAGCGCGGAGTCGCGAAGGGAGCTAGCACATGGTAATACTTTGTGGTCACATGAAAGTAAGGGGAMTAGYAGAAGGAGATAGCACCCATGAAGTGAAGAGTGATAAGGAGAGGGMTCACAGGTGCCATATGACCTACAACTTAGGAGAAAGGGAGGCATGTATAAGTTGTTTTAGGTTCTAGCAGGGGGATCGAAGATMTAATCTAGCTCAGTGATCGAAAATCCTTGACTGGGAGGTCATATAACCCCCAGGAGGTGAGGGAGGTTGCACCATCAAGAATCTTTGCATTCGATCCATAGAGATAKTAAAGGTCCAATGGACCGAGTATGGTCCTAAGGATGCAACTTGGGAGCATGAGGATACTATGCGAGTAGAATACCCACATCGTTTTTAAGTTTTTTGAAATTTTGGTGATAAATGTGTATATATATTTCACTGGGGACAGTGTGTAAACAAGGGGAGGGGAATGTAATACCCCAAGACTGAGCCCCAGTTGTAATTGCAAATATGTTTTATAACCTGGTGAGCCAGCTGATTATAAGCCAAAAGGGTTATGTGATTATTAGTTCGAAGAGACTAGATGTTAAAGGCTAGTGAGCCTATTTTTATATATGTAAACACTCATATCATTAATATAATACATTGTTTCATGTAGGCCAACCATGATAAAAGAGTATGGGGGACTAAACTCCACTAGGAAGGGAAAGGGGAGGTAAGATCCTAGAAAGGGGGCTAAGCTAGAGGGATTATTGCCAAAGAAATATTATAATATAATTACTAAATACTAAGGTATGGATATAACTTAGGTTATGCTAAGTTCTTATGGGAAGGGGAACAAATTACAAGTGGAGAGAAATGATTTCCTGGAGGGTCATGTGTCACCAAGGGCACATGAAAATAAATGTTGGGAAAATTAGTACATTTCAACATTCAGTCAAACATTCATCCATTCAGCCATACTCTCCAGCCTGCATGCACTCCTTCAATCATACCCGACACTTTTCCTATTATCAACAGTAAATTGTATCCTTCCTTTCACTCACAGTGCACCCCTACCTGTAATGATCCCTCCCGACCAAACTGAGGCTGGGGTACGCCACTCCAGAGCAACCACTCATGCTCTGATGCCAGTCGGTAAAATTCCCAGACATCAGGCCATACCATGCTACTCTAGGGAACACTTTCATTCCCATACTGCGGAACATACAGTAGCGTACCCAGTAGTCAACTAAGAAATGCCACCTAAATTTACTCTTTAGACTGCATGCAACTAAAACATATGCATACAACACACTCGCAGAAGATTTACATCTAAACATAAACAACAATTACTTTTTGTAACATATGACTTTTATATTAAAATAATAGTAATTACCGATATGCATCATTTACAGGAAATTTCCCATAAGCACACAAGAAAGCATAGTCGCATATATGATAAAATCATAACATGGGCATGTAAATAACAAAATAGCATATCCATATATCATACTATTGGTACTTATCTTAGAAAGACTATCACAAACTGCTTACAGACCATCCACAAACCTCCCAGCCATAGAGTACAATGTTCATCACTCTCAACAGTGAATCACCCCCGAGCTGGGACTGAACTCCACCCAGGGTAAATGGATTCCTATCCAGGCTAAGGCTCATGGACAACAGGAAAGATTTTGTCTCAGGTGCTCACTCAACTAACAGCCTACAAACTCTCATTCCCCACATGCCTGTCCCACCCAAGGAAGTGTGCCCCTTCTCTTCTCAACAGTCCCTCAGCTACCCCACTTCCCTTCCAAGGCTTCAACAACAGGTCGAACCGGAAGTCGCAAAGCGTTGTAGTTGCAGTTTAGCACCTAAGGAAATCAATCCCCAACAATTATCTCACCTAGAGAACTGCTTAGGGGCCTAACAACCTGCTTCTTCAATCCCGCTCCAAGCTAACCAGGTACACCAACCAAAAGGACGGTAAATAGGCTTCGAAAAGGTGGAATGGTTGTCTCAAGGATAATAGAATGTATGAGTGAAATGGTCATGGAGTCATTGACTGGATAATTGAGTGTGTTTTTGGAATCACCGTGAACTCTTTGTTCCCGAAAAATGATGGTCCCTCTGTTGGTTCCCCCTTCCCATTTGTAAAGGTCTCTCTCTGTGAAAAAATCCCCCCCTGATTTAAGTTTCCCCACGATATGAATGCATGTCCCCAACTTGACACTTGTCATATCTGAAGTTACTTATGTCCACTTGTCCCCAACTTTAGGACTTAGGATAAACTAATTATCCATACATTATGTTCAGGAATATTAATATAATATTCCCTTGACTTTTGGCCCTCCCTTTCCCTAACTGGTGAAGTTCAGTCCCCAATCTCTTTTATCGTGGTCGGTATGCATGCAGTGATGTATTTTATATTAATCATGAGTCATGTACAAAGTAGGTGCATTGGTCCTTGACATCTAAGTGTTCCGGCCTACTACCAAAACATAATCATTTCGGCTTATAATACTGGCTCACCAGCCTATAATGCATATTATATACACAAAGGTTCGTTGAACTTAATATTGCACACACTTAGTTATGCACAATGTATCCTCTATATTTAAGGTTGCACGCGGTATTCAGAAATGTGCACATTACATCCCTTTATTGCACAGTATATGCATGCATCATGCCATGAAAGGTGTATTACAAAAATGATGTCTAAACAGCTCACTAGCTTAAATATACTTGAATGATATTTACATTTGGGTTCGGCCGAGGGATATTACACCTACCCTTTTCTGTTATGAGCAGTACCTCCTGCACTTATCTTGAAATTTGTTGTTGCTATCACCCGTACGTGGTTGACTTTAGCACTAGAATGAATAAGCACGGGTTCTCAGGATCGTGGGATTGAAGAGGTGGGTTGTCAGTCCCGTGGATTGAAGAGGCGGGTTGTCAGGCCCGTGAGAAACTCTCTCTAGGCGAGAGAATTGTTGGGAATTAATTTCTGAGGGAGCCCAACTACATCTATAGNTGCACATTACATCCCTTTATTGCACAGTATATGCATGCATCATGCCATGAAAGGTGTATTACAAAAATGATGTCTAAACAGCTCACTAGCTTAAATATACTTGAATGATATTTACATTTGGGTTCGGCCGAGGGATATTAAACCTACCCTTTTCTGTTATGAGCAGTACCTCTTGCACTTATCTTGAAATTTGTTGTTGCTATCACCCGTACGTGGTTGACTTTAGCACTAGAATGAATAAGCATGGGTTCTCAGGATCGTGGGATTGAAGAGGTGGGTTGTCAGTCCCGTGGATTGAAGAGGCGGGTTGTCAGGCCTGTGAGAAACTCTCTCTAGGCGAGAGAATTGTTGGGAATTAATTTCTGAGGGAGCCCAACTACATCTATAGTGCTTTAAGGCTTCCTATTCGGCCTATTGTTGAAGCCCTAGAAGGGAAGTGGGGCAGCTGAATGACTATTGAGAAGAGAAGGGGCACACTTCTTGGGGTGGGACAGGCATGTGGGGAATGAGAGACTCTGAGCTGTTAGTTTGAGTAGGCACCTGATGGATTTGTTCCTCCTATCTGAGATACATCATACTAGCTAGGAATCCCTTACCTGGGTGTATTTTAGTCCCAGCTCAGGGGTGGCCCACTACTGAGAGTTCTAAGCAGCGTGGTCTAAGGCTAGGAGTATTGTGGAAGGTTCACATGCATTTGGTGGTCTTTTATAAAAGATAAATATCAATTGGGTGTTATATTACTTTATACATTATTCTTTAAATGTTTAATTTCATGGGTTTTTCCCTATGTATGTTGCATGTGCATTGTTAGTGTTATTCCACATGAATTATGTATATTTGCAGAGTATTTGTATGCTTTTAAATTTATTTATACAATTCAAAAAATTCTATGTGGCATAGCCCAGCTTAAGTCTAGGGATGCTACAATGTAGTATCAGAATTGATGGCGAGAGAAGTGTCACAGAGATGTGACTCGGCCTGGGTGGTTAGGTGGAGGTGTCACATTATGGTATCAGAGAGATGCGACCCGGCCTGGGTGGTCGGGCGGGTATGCTACACACCGAAAGCCTTCCATGTTACTAATTTACTTTAATTAAAGGAACTATTAAATTAAAGTGATTTTATTAATTAATTGAGTTTAATTTAATGAAATGTTAAAGTTACTAGCATTAGTGAGTTAAATGAATCTTAGACATTAATATCAAGTGAGATGATATGTAATCTCAACTGTTAATCACTTTGGATATTAGGGTTAGGTTATAACTCAATATTATAAAATCAATTCTAGTGTAACATCCCCACTATAATCCCCAGTTTAATTAATGCATAATGTATATATGAATGTGGCTATGGACAAGCGATGTAATATGCAAATGTATTTATATTTTTAAATAAATAAAATGAGATACCAACTGTTGGGGGATATGGACAGAGATGGAGGCTAATTTTTCCACAACAGAAGAGAGTGTGTAAGAGGGTTCCAAGGGGGAAATCAATTATGGGTGTTAATTAAACCCATTTTCCTAAATTTTATTATCATTGGAGATAACTTCCAATCTTTTGTTTGAGTGTATGAGAGCCCAATCATTAAACTCATGTAATAGGGTGGGTTTGAGAGTCACATCCCATAGTTATTGGAGAGCATTGGGAAGGGGGGATAAAGTACAATCAACAATGGGCAAAGCGAGAATTCAACTGTCTTTGGAAAATAGAATAAATTTGTATGGGCAATTATAGTTAGTTTTACACATTGAGTTTTACATGAAAAAAAAGAAGAGAGTAGAGGAAAAGAGCATTGGTCATAGAGAAATAAGTTTGGGTGAATTATGGAGCATGCTGGAGCATTTTGGAGCGCTTTGGAGATGAATATTGAAGATCCAAATTGACAAGAATGAAGAGTGGACTCTTGTGTGAGTTGCATTGTAACAACAAGTGTTTGATGTTGTTACTGGTAGTTTTGTTGAAATTGAGTTCCCTTTAGTTCCTAGTAGAGAGATTCCTAGTTACCTATGTGAGAGAGACCTTGATAAATGAATGGGATTCCCGATGGACTGAGAGAAATGAAGGGATACATTCCTTGGTTTGGGTGGCTCAAGAGGAAGAGAGCTGGAGGAAATTCGGAATAGTTGTAGGAGAATATTGATGGGTTGTGGGATATTGATTTGTGAGGAGACAGTGAGAGACACCCTTTTCTTGTGGATTCCTAGCCCCATCTTGGGGGTGACTTGTTGTTGAGATTTGGAGCAACAAGTCTATAGTTGGGTGGAACGTCCTCACCAAGCAACTAGTTACACAACTATTTTAAAAAATATATTTTTTTATCTATTTTCCTGAGTTAATGTATGATATTAATTGTTGTGCATTTTACTTTATGCATGAGAATGAATTATATGTTGTTGTGGTGAGATTATTATCTACATTTACATTTTTAGCTAGTATGGATAGTTTCTTGAGTTTGATTGTCATGTTGTTCGTAATACGAGGTTTAAATGTATTTTTTAATCGATTTTAGTAGTAATGGTAACATATTTTGGCACGTTTCTCAAATCGTTGCACGCACTGGGACTAATTGTCATGCATAGTATAAAGCATGTTGCATGTGCATTGCAAATAGTTGTCATGCATAGTACAAAGGTTGTTGTGCGCATGATTTTTCTCAATGAGGAGGTGGAATTCATGTTAGCTAGCATGATGTAGTTGCATTTAAATAATTGGTATCTAAAATGGTTAAATCTATGTATAATTTGTAGCTAGTAAGCTACAAGAATTTAGTTAACCAAAAAAATTTGAATTTGTGTGTATTTTTCCACAAGTAATGTTCTTCAATTAAGCTAGGGGATGCTATAGAATGGTATCTAAACTTTTTGGTTCAACACCGGACTTGTATGGGCCTAAGATAAACATGAAGTTAGTAAATTTTGTTGGACATATTGTCTTTGATATGTTGTCATTGATGTCAATAGTCGATGTCATTGTGATGTGATGATAAGTTGTTATAATGAATTGTCATTGATGTCAACAGTATAACAGTTAGCAGAGAATGAAAATGGAAAACAATATGTAGAGAATGAAAATGTCAAACAGTATGCAGAGATTCAATCTTAGAAGMAAAGACATTAATCAAATCTCAGAAGGAAGATCGCATTATAGAAATGCCATCGGGATTGAAATCCCCACAAAAAAACTCCAAAGGATTCAAGAAAGAATCGTGTTCATTGAGATAGTTTTAAGGAGTAGTTGCACATAAGACATAACGTGAGGTGAAGAGGAATCCACTCTAAATCTCAGGAGAGGTAGCATGGAGAGAATCCATGTACAGAAGAAGTAACGAAGCACAAGATATTAAAATCTCAGGAGAAATAACGATGAACAAATCAAAAGAAAGATCGTTAGATCGAGGTGAAGTCAGAGTTTTGAAGAATTATATCTGGACCGTCAGATCTAGAAGTTTCAAGATAAGGACCATTGGAGGACTAGTTAATGATTAGATCAAGTCATGACTGTTGGATATGAAAGCGCCAAATCAAGGGCAGGGATTGATTGCAGAGCGTGAAGGGAGAATTAAACAATGCATTAATTCCAATCCTGCAATTAGTCTAGACCACCGATCATCACCTGCCAATAGATCTACGGTTGGAATCAATTCCACTACCAACGAGAATTTTCCATTGCGGAGCTTGACGATAGTTTTAAACATCGGGCTATTTGGGACTCCGCAATCATCCTCGATCGTTAATCTACTCTAGGAACATTTTCGACCGTTGGATCAAGTTGAGTGGAAGGACAGAGTAAGCCATAAATAAGGACCATCATATCTGAAGAAGGAGCTGCGGGATGTTTCTCAGCCATTAGATCAATATTTTATCTAGATTTAAGTATTAGTCATTGATCTGGAATAGAAAAGGGGAATATTTATATCCACAGTGGTCAACTTCGGCGCTGACCACTTTGGCATAAAAGAGTTGAGAACAAGTAATATTACCTGAAGGTCGAAGTCCCAAAGTGGACATGAGTCATCCAATCCGAGGAACACTTCGGATAATACACCAACCATTGGATCAAGTAAAATGGAAGGATAATGTAAGCCACAAATGTTCTGAAGATGACATGAGTCATTTAATCTGAGAAATATTTTGGGAGTCATATTAACCATCTTATCTATATAAAGTGGAAGGATAGGATAATCAAAGATGAAGGTCGGATCCCAAAAGTCCCGAAGTAAATGAGTACCATCAGATCTGGACAATACATGATGGTCGTTGGATCAGAATARTGGTGAACTTTGGCTCTGACCACTTTGACGAAAAAGGATTCAGAAAATATGAGTTCACCCGAAGGCCGAAGTTCCAAATTCAATCTCRGTGGTTGATATAAGATACAATTTGGGAGTTAGGACAACCATTAGATCTAGGAGAAGAACATGTGCCACATGAGGATATCCACGTCAGCAAGGACACATGGCACAATCAGATGATGACAAGTGTCAAAGTGAAGTTGGCATTTCAAGTATGCATAAATCAAAAATCTAAGTGAAATGTGATAGCCACTCAGTCATTGCCACATCAAAAAGTGATGTCAGCAAGTTACATCACTCCGAGAGTTTGTACTTCGGGAGTTTCACCACCATTAAATACCCGAAGTCCCAAAGTTTCGAAATAAATTAGAACATTCCATATCATCATGACATTAAAACGTGATCGTTGATTTTGATAAGTGATGAAGCACGCACTTGTATTAGCACCTGGTCACCACCTACAGTCATATGAAATAGAGAAATAAGGGTAAAAGAAGAGGCAGCACTTAAATCAATAAGCGTGTGGTTTTGCGCATATGATCATATGTAAATGGTTTGAAGGAAGCACCTAATACATATTTAATTCGACAGTGAGTTAACACTAGAACAATACAGAGAATCGATAAAAGATCAAATATGATATGTGGTGAACTGAGAACACAGCAGAAGCATGAGTACGATATAATGGGTTGATCCATGTCTATGATCAACTCATGAAGACAAAAGAACCGACACACAATCATGATTAAAAGAGAGTTAAAGCATGAGCATTATGAATAAAGGATAAAAAGAAAAATGATATTATTTAAATTTTAATATTACCATTTAAATGAAAAGGTACAATGGTTCAAATATCAAAATACACAATGATTCAAATTCACACTAGTTGGAAGACTATATAAAAAAGAAAGAATGGTGAGAAGAAGGTGTACTTGAATTTGTTGAAGTATATATATTTATATATAGTGGATTGAATGAAGGTTCAGTCTATCAGGTTGGTGCATGTTTACAAGTTGGTTCTTGTATGAGGATTGGATTCCTCACATCTCAGTTGGATCTGAGGTCAACAAATTGGGACTTCTTATGAGGATTGGATTTCTCATTTGGATCTGAGAACTACAAGATGGTACTTGTAACAGAGAGTTGATTCTCTCATAATTGTTTGAAGATGAATATATTCAAATATTGATCTTATGTATTCATTCAATTTAAATATATAAATAAAATATTTATTATTTTATATATTGGTGGAGAAAATGAAGTAAATATGTGTTGTTCAATTAATTTATGAAAAGTGGAAAATTGTCCAAATTTTTTTGACACTGATTCACCCCCTACTCTCAATGTCAAGTGTCCATTTCAAAAATTGGTATCAGAGCGGGTTCCTTCAGCACAAATTAAACACTGAAGGTAGATTCAGAAGAAATGGGTGGACAAATTGTTATCTCTACAAATGAAGCTCCCTTATTTGATGGAACGGATTATTCATCATGGAGGGAAAATATGAAAATATATCTGAAGTCAAGAGGATCTGGAGTTTGGGATTCGGTAGTAAGTAAGCCCTATCACTTAACTACTTCAAAGAGAAAAACCAAAACTGCAAAGGAGGCAAGGAGAAACAATTAAGTAGCCTTAAAAGCAATCCAGGATGGATTGTCAGACCAAGTCAAAGAAAAGATTAGGCACTACAAATATGCTAAAGAATTATGGCTCCAACTAGAAATTGTTATCAGAATGAAGCACAAGAAGAAGATAAATCCTATCAAAGTGAGGAACAAGACTCGGATAAAGAGGATTATTGTCAGAATAAAGAACAAATCTCTGAAGAAGAGAATTCTTATCAAGATAAGGAACAAGATAAAGAAAAGTAAAATTGCAATCAGATTGAAGAACATAATACATTGAAAGAAACTTCTAATCATAATGAAATGAAGTATTTAATTCAATCCTCAGTCATAAATGAAGAAGACAACCTCATCAAGGAATTGAGGAATACCTCAGTAATCACTAAAGAAAAATTGCATAATCTTAAGACTGATGTTACAATTGAAATAAATGAGATTCGTATGGAACCAATAAATTATATGCATATTAAAGTTCCTATGGATGTTCTTGGCCATCTTGAATATACAGTTATGTGCACTTTTGAAGAGTTGGAGAAACTTCTACAGTTAGATCAATCTAACCAAGAAGAGAATGAACAAAATTTTAAGCTAGAAAACAAAGAAGAAGAGATCAAAGGATTGAAAACCGAAGTTATTAATCTAATGGAAGAGATGGAAGAATTAAAGACACGTGAAAGTAAAAGAAAAGAAGTACTAAAAGAATCAGAAGAATTAGTTAACAGTCTAAACACTCAACTTGAGGAAATTAAAGAAAGTGAAGAAGACCTAAAGATCCAGTTAACAAGGAAAGAAAATTCTTACCACATGTTGGAGTTAGAAATAGTCAATATCAAAAAGATGAATGAAAAGACAAATAAGATTGTCAATTTCCAGAATATCTCAGCTATCCTAGATAAGATTTGGAAGAGCCAAAGATCAGTTGATGACAAAACTGGTCTTGGATACAAAAAGAAAGAAGACAAGGACAAATGGAGCACCATTTACAAACATGAGAAAGGATCATCCTTCTCAAAAGGAAAAGGAGCAAGTACAAAGCAATTACAAGTCATGAAATTTGTTAAGGAAGGAAGCTATAAAAGTAAAAGGGAAGAAGAAAATAAAATGACAGATCTTTCAAGCCAAAATAAAATCAAGAATGGAAACACCTTCAATGGCTATTGATTTTCTTGTCATAGCTTTGGCCATAAAGCAATGGACTGCAAGAAACTAGAGAAATGATATACAAGAAAATACAAGAACTCAATTAGATGTTGGAGATGCAATTTTGTTGGGCACACAACAAAATATTTTCATACAATGATATGTTACAATTGTGATAGGTTTGGGCACAAATCCCAAAACTACAGGAGTTCAAAAAGTCAATCCTTAAATAAGTCATTCAAGTCAGTGACAAAACCTACTAAAAGTTGGAATAAGAAAGAAGATGACAAATCTCCAAAAACACAATTAGAAAGAGAAGATCCAAAAAGAAGAATATCTCATAGAAAGATATGGAGAAGAAAATCTAAAGGAGAAAGGAAGAAAGATGATATTACACCTGGAAATGAAGAAATTAATAATAAGAACATGATGGGTGAAGATCCTAATAAAGAATGTGAAATTCAATATGAAATAAATCAATCCCAAGAAAAGGAAGTGCCTATAGAGAATATTGGATAATATCAAATTCTGATGATGTCATAATTTATTATCCAAAGAAAGAAAATACAAAAATAAGTTTAAATTGGTTTTTACAAAATCAAAGGATTATGCCAAGAGTTTTTAAAATTAACATATGAAAAATATTGACTATTTATAGGTTAGTGGTCAAAATAAAAATCATTGGTAGGGTTAGTTGTAGAATACAAGAAGAGGAAAAATAAAGGTAGCAAAGAAGTTCAAGGAGTATCATTCAACAAATATCAATTGATAACAAAATTGGTATCATTCCTCAATTGATATTCCTATGAAATATCAAAGAAGAATAAGAAGTGGATCAGAAAGATCAGTAAGATTCATACTCTTATTCTATTTGACAAAGGAAAGTTAAGGAGGAGTATTTTGGTTATTAAATAAGAAAGTAATTAGATTAAGTTTTGAAAGACTTGATTAGTACAAATGGGTATCACTACAATTTGGTATCAAGAAGACTACTTATTTGAACACAAATATTCCAATGGACTGAGATAAACAATTAGTAAATTGACAAGGGAAGAGATCTTGTCAGAAAGAGCTACCCTTTCAAAAACAAAGGGGGGAGAGTAGTCAGAGACAGAGAGAGAATATTGACAGGGGGAGTCATTTAGTTATGGCAGGAAGAGCATGATTGCAGGGGGAGTTACCCAAGTTCATATTCTGGTCAACAACATGCAGACAAACAGATGTTAATCATAAGAGGAGCATCCCTTTTCCATTGATGTCAAAGGTGGAGAGTAACTTCATAGGAGAAAAGCATCATCACAAGGGGAGTTTGTGTATGAAGTTAGTGTGTTGCCCTCAATGAAAAATGGGGGGATTGTTGGACATATTTTCTTTGATGTGTTGTCATTGATGTCAACAGTCGATGTCATTTCGATGTGATGATAAGCTGTTATAATGAATTTTCATTGATGTCAACAATATAACAGTTAGCAGAGAATGAAAATATCAAACAGTATGCAGAGAATGAAAATGTCAAACAATATTAAGAGATTCAAGCTCAAAATCAAGAACATTAATCAAAGCTCAGAAGGAAGAGCACATTGTAGAAATGTCATTGGGATTGAAATCCCCACAAGAAAAATACAAAGGATTCAAGAAATAATCCTGCTCATTGAGACAGTTTTAAGGATTAGTTGTGCAAAATACATAACACGAGGTGCAAAGGAATCCACTCTAAATCTCAAGAGAGGTAGCATGAAAAGAATCCATGTACAGAAGAAGTAATGAAGCATAAGGTATTAAAAGCTCAGGAGAAATAATGATGAACAGATCAGAAGAAAGATCATTAGATCGAGGCGAAGTCAAAGTTTTGAAGAATTATATCTAGACTGTCAGATCTGGGAGTTACAAGAGAAGGACCATTGGAGGACTGGTTAACGATCAGATTAAGTCGTGACCATTGGATATGAAAGCGCTAGATCAAGGGAAGGGATTGATTGCGGAACACGAAGGGAGAATTAAACAACATGTTAATTCCAATCCTACAATTATTCTAGATCGTCGATTGTCACCCGCTAATAGATCTATGGTTGGCATCAGTTCCACTATCAACGAACAGTTTCCATTGTGGATCCTGACGATAGTTTTAAATGTCGTGCTAGTTGGGACCTCGCAATCATCCATGATTGTTGATCTACTCCGAGAGCATTCTCGACCATTGGATCGAGATGAGTGGAAGGACAGAGTAAGCCATAAAGAAGGACCATCAGATCTGAAGCAGGAGCTTCGAGATGTTTCTCAGTCGTTAGATCAAGATTTGATCTAGAGTTAAGTATTATTCGTTGATCTGGAATAAAAAAGGGGAACCGTTAGATCAACAGTGATAAAATTTGGCGCTGACCACTTCATAAGAAAATGGTTGAGAACAAGTAAGATTACCCGAAGGATGAAGTCTCGAAGTGGAAATGAGTCATCCGATTCGAGGAACACTTCAAATAATATACCAACCATTGGATCAAGTAAAGTGGAAGGACAGTGTAAGCCACAAATATTCCAAAGAGGACATGAGTCGCCTTATCTGAGAATTATTCCAGGAGTCATATTGATCGTCCAATCTATATAAAGTGGAAGGATAGGATAACCAAAGATGAAGGTCAGATCTTCGAACTCCCGAAGTAAATGAGAACCATCGGATATGGAATATACATGATCATCATTAGATAAGAATAGTGGTCAACTTCGACGCTGACCACTTCAGCGAAAAAGGATTCAGAACATATGAGTTCACCCGAAGGCCGAAGTTCTGAAGTCACTCTTAGTTGTCGATCTGAGATACATTTCAGAATTTAGGACAAATGTTAGATCCAAGAGAAAAGCATGTTCCACATTAGGAGATCCTTGTCAGCAATACTATGTCAGCAAGGACATGTGGCGCAATCCGATGATGACAAGTGTCAAAGTGCAGTTGGCATTTCAGGTATGTGTAAGTTACGAATCTAAGTGACATGTGGAAGCCACTCAGTTAGTGCCATGTCAATAAGTGATGTCAGCAAGTGACGTCAGCAAGTTACGTCACTCCGCGAGTTTGTACTTTGGGATTTTCAGCACCAACAAATACCCAAATTCCCGAAGTTCCGAAATAAATGAGAACCATCCATCTCATCGTGACATTAAAATGTGATCGTTGATTTTGATAAGTGATCAAGCACTCACTTTTCTTAGCGCCTGGTCACCACCTACAGTCGTATGGAATAGAGAAATAAGTGTAAAATAAGAGGCAATGCTTAAATCAATAATCTCATGGTTTTACACATATGATCATATGTAAATGGTTTGAAGGAAGTGCCTCATATGGATTTAATTCGATAGAGAGTTAACACTAGAACAATACAGAGAATAGATAAAATATCAAATATGATAAGTGGTGAACTAAGAACACAACAGAAGCATGAATACAATATAATGATTTGATCCATGTCTATGATCAACTCATGAAGACAAAAGAATCGACACACAGTCATGATTAAAAGAGATTTAAATCATGAGCATTATGAATAAAGGATAAAAAGAAAAATGATATTATTTAAAGTTTAATATTATCATTTAAATGAAAAGGTACAATGGTTCAAATATCAAAAGACACAATGATTCAAATTCACACCAGTTGGAAGACTATATAAACAAGAAAGAATGGTGCGAAGAAGGTATAGTTGAATTTGTTGAAGTATATATTTATATATAATGGATTGAATGAAGGTTCATTCTATCAGGTCGGTGCCTGTTTACAAGCTAGGTCTTGTATGAGGATTGGATTCCTCACATCTCAGTTGGATCTAAGATCAACAAGTTGGGACTTGTTATGAGGATTGGATTCCTCATTTCTCAGTTGGATATGAGAACTACAAGTTGGGTCTTGTAACAGAGTGTTGGGTCTCTCATAATTGTTTGAAGATGAAGATATTCAAAGATTGATATTATG
>JASDQU011506781.1:22867-33253 GCA_032191745.1 Picea mariana | reverse complement strand
GGAGAATCTTGGACAAGTGGTGAAGGATAAGCACATAAAGGGTCAGGAAATTTCATTTGAGTCAATGCAGCAGTCTTGTCAGTATTTTTAGGATCCAATAGTTGATCTGTTAGATGGCCTGTGTGGTCAAAATCATTCTTCATTCACCAGTCATGAGACAAAAAGTTGTTATGATAGGGATATGATTAGACAATCAGTTACAGGGGTGTGTTCAGCAGAAGTCACATTACAAATCCCATCAGAGCAGTTGCATCCATGTCAGGAAATGCACGAGGATGAAGATAACATAGACACAGCGCCAGAGCTGCCATCCCAGAATCAAGGGACATGTCATTTCTACCTCGATCTTGTAGCTACCTATATGGAGAATTTTCTCACTCTGGAGCCTCAACCTTTCTCTGACATTACTTTTGTTTTTCAAGATGGTCGAGGTCTCTATGATAAAGATCAATCATTTTTTGTGCAGGGGCCTTTTCACTTTGCAGTTTTGAGTAGTTGGGCAAAAAGCCAAGCTGTGCTTTTCACTTTGCTAACAAGCAATCAAATAGTCATCTGGTCTCAACAACTAATTGATTGGCTGCACTGGAATTATTGTATCATTTAGAATGATGAAATTGTTAGTAGCATAGGGTAGGTAGGAGAATGTGAATAAGCTCAGCATTCTGAGCATTTCTTTTTCAGCAGTGTTCATTTGATTTCATTTCAGTTGCAAGATCAAAACAGGTACAGGTTGCAGAATAAGATTTTGGGATCAGCCCAATGGATAAATCTCCGGTCTGCATGTCCAGCAGTCTGTGGTTCTTGACACCTCCTGAAAGAAGCTTCCATCCCCAGGTGGAGCCTATGTTGGGGTCCTATAATTATAGGCAAATCGATTCTTCGATTGTTGATTTGGCGTTTTCTCTCGCGATGATGAAGTCCTGGCTCAGTTGATTCTGTTTCCTCCCTCCATTCTTTTCGCTCAATCCCCCATCACCCTGCTGCATCCTTCATACACACTGTGCCCTCTCCCCCTTGTCTTTTGTCAGCCTCCATTATCCCGCCACCTTCACCTGTCCATAAGCAGACAGATTTAGGATAAACAAAAATAGCAATAAAGTTAGTTAGGTTAAATAAGTAAGGTTAGTATAGATTAAACTAGCTAATAAATAACTAGTTATTAAGTAATTAATTAATAAGTAATTAATTAATAATTAAGTTAAAACCTAAGTTAGTAACTAGGTTAGTAATTAGGATTAGTTAAAAAAATATATTAAATAAAAAGAAAAACACAAAAACTATATAAAAAACATATATATTAAAACATAAAATATAATATAATAAAAAGTAATAAAACATACATAATATATAAAATAATACAAAACAAAATAAAATATAAAAAAGAAAAACATAAATGCATAAAATACATAAAACATAAACAAAAGACAAAAAACAAATTAAATAAAATAAAACGTAACACATAATATCATAATATAAAATAAAAACAAAAATACACTATCCTAAGTCTATGCTATCCTCCTCCCCTACGTCACTTCCCACTCAAACCCACCTCATACCTCACCCCCTACATCATAATCCACTCACCCATCCCCCTCACGTCACCCTCCATCCACACTCTCGCCCACACCTACCTCCACATGCCCTCACGTCACCATCCACTTACGTTTACCCCCACGTACATTCCATATATCAAGGCCCATCCATTTCATATCAATTAAATCAACGAACCAAAATAATTTCGGACCCCCCCTCACCTTCCGAAATTTAACGAGAGGGGGGCGTCCGGAATTTGAAATAATAACCTTGCAAATCTGAACGACCCAGAGACAGCTACCGAGATCAATGGCCCACGTTAAATTCTGGACCCCCCTGTCTGTTCTACATTTAATGGGGGGGGTCCGGAATACCACCCCCCCGAAGAAAAACCACTTTCCTCAAAAATTTACCATTTTTGCCTGTTTTACCACGTCCTCTTCCAGGTCGATTTTTGAGAAAACGGAGACGGAATTTAAAACTCCGAGAGAGGTTTTTTCTCAGCACGGGATGAGGAACAAAAACCTCTTTCATTTTTTGCAATGGAGTTACGAGCAGAGATAATCAAATACATCTTCGAGGCCTATTTTTCCATATTTTCAATTTTCCGTTTCAGTCCCGATCTTGCAGGAGCTGTTACGGCCAGCTGGGGACGAATTTGGCGAAACCGAAGGAGTTTTTTGTCCAAAACATTCCCATATACAATAAAATATTTCATTTTTCTCCCAGGTGTCATCATTGAAGAGAAAATCATGTCTGTTCGGACCCCTTTTTCGCAGAAAACCGGCCCGTTTTTCATGGCAGAAAGCTCCAAATTTGGTGGGAGTGGCGGCTATTTTTGGCTGAGGCAGTTAAACCAACTTCCAAAACTAATTGGGATGGTCTATCCTATTTATCCAGATGATTTTAATGTAAAAGGGTTCGACCTGTGAGGTTCTTGGAGCATGGGTTGTGTATGACCAGAGAATTTCTCTGTAATTTTTAATGATCTATCAATGATGTGCCTGCTTCTTTTACAGGATTCTTGTGTGGTGATATTGGTGGAGTTTCTCTCTGTTAAAATGTTTTCCTGTTATCCTTCATTTTGTTTTCAGTTCTTATTATCAGAAGGAATGTTATAGAGGCAGAATTTATCAGCAGATACTCTGCCTCTCAGCTTATGATAATCTTTATGTTATTCATCTAAAGAACTCAGCTTAGGAATTCTTAGCTGCTCCTTTGCTTGGCTTTTTCCTCCCCTTTTTCTTCCTTAAACCGATGCCATCATAACTTGATTCGATCCAATATTGTTGCTACCTTGCTCTGTGAAAGAACTTTGTCCAGAGCTGAGAGTGAATCACATTTTTTAAGTGCTGACCCCATTTGCCCAATGGCCCTCCTTGCTGTTCCAAATCAATCATTTAAAAACCCCAACCCCTATTCTTCATAACTAGCCTAATACCTCTTCAAACAAAGCTATATCAGACAGAGAGATCCCTCTCTGAGTCTTGGAGGGCTAGATCCAAGACTCGAAGTGGTTTTGATGTTGCCTCTGTGACTGCCTCACAGCCTTGGGAAAATTACAGAGTGCTAACAGGAAGCATGACAATGGATGAACATGAGAAGAGGTTCCTTGAGTTGTTGAAGTATGTTGGCTTCATCAAGGATGAGAAAGTCAAAATCCAAATATTTATAAGTGGGTTAACCTCCTTCTACAATGAAAAGATACAATATGATAACCCCAAGATTTTGGAGGAGACCATAAGAAGAGAAAAACGTCTCTATGAGCAAAGCAGAGGGAGGCCAATCTTCCAAAAATCTTGGAATGACAAGATAAAAGGAAAGAGGAATCAAAGGTAGAAAGGTTTTAAGCCACCCCTTTTCAATAATCACTCCCAGGCAAATCACCGAGGATATTCAACCTAGAATGAGAACAAGGCAACAGATTCATTTGGGAAAATTCCAAGGAAACAACTTGTACAATGTTGGGGATGTGAAGGAAATCACTTGTATAGGGATTTACCTCACAAAGGTGAAATAATGAGGATTGTCCACAACATTCAGGAGGGTGAAATAGTTGAATACATGGGAGGAAACACGCTAGGGATTTATGTAGCATTGGACAACAAGAAACAAGTATATTAATCCCCCATGATTGAAGTGGAAGGTAAGATTGATAACTAACCCATAACAATTTTAATTGATTCTGGAGCTAGCCATAGTTACATAAACTCTAATATTGTCGAAATATTTCACTTGAAAAAGAGTTAGGATAATAAATCTTGGTTAGTTCAGTTAGCCACGGGGGCAAAGAGAAAGATCAATGAGTTGGTAAAAGATTGTCCGATAAACATGAATGGACTCAAGAAAAATGCAGATGTGAACATCATACCATTGGATTCATATGACTACCTAATTGGCATTGATTGGTTGGAAAAACACCATGTTGTCCTAGATTGTTACAACAAGAAAATAACTTGTCTTGGTGAGGGAGGGAAATAGGGAAAGATTCAAGGCATTCTGAGAGTTGTAGTTGTTAGATAAATTTCATCCATGCAACTCTAAAAAAGTTTTAGGAAGGGATGTCAAATTTTTGCAGCCCATATGGAAGAGGCAGACATAGATAAATTGGAAAGTATTGATAACCATCCAGTCTTGAAGGATTCTGAAGATGTTTTTGGGGAAATCCCATCATTTCTACGAAGGAGAGACATTCATTTCTCTATTATTTTGGTGTCAGGAGTTTCCCCAATGTCCAAGATACCTTACAGAATGGGCACACTAGAATTGAAAGAGTTGTAAATACAACTTGAAGAAATTTTGAAGAAAGGGTATATGCACCCAAGTGTGTCACCTTTGGGATCCCCAATTCTTTTTGTGAAGAAGAAATATGGAACCTTAAGGTTGTGTATTGATTTCAGACAGTTGAATAAGGTCACAATAAAGAAAAAATATTCTTTGCCAAGGATTGATGATCTTTTTTATCAACTAGAAGGTGCAAGAATATTTTCCAAGATTGACTTGAGATCATGTTGTCATCAAGTGAGGATAAAGGAAGAGGATATCAACAAGACAACGTTCAAAACAAGATATGGGCATTATGAATTTATGGTAGTTCCTTTTGGACTATCAAATACCCTAGTTGTTTTCATGGTCTTAATGAATGGAGTGTTCAGGGAATACCTAGACAAGTTTTTGATTGTATTCATGGATGATATACTTGTCTATTCAAGAACAAAAGAAGAGCATGTGAAACATCTAAGAATGGTGCTACAAGTTTTTAGAGAGCATAAGTTGTATGCCAAACTAAGTAAATGAATTTTTTATCAAAAGAAGATCCACTACTTGGGGAATATCATATAAACATATGGGATAACAATTGATCCTGAGAAGATAGAGGCCATTAGAGGGTGGCCACCACCAAGAAATGTGACAAAGGTTAGATCATTTATGGGTCTTGATGGTTATTACTGAAGATTCATAATAAAAATTTCAAATATTGCAACCCCGGTCACTTCTTTGCAAAATAAGTGAGTGGAATTAGAATGGACTCCCAAATGTGAAGAACGTTTTGAGAAGATTAAAGATATTTTGACTAGTGCACCAATCTTAAAGATTGTAGATCCAGATGAATATTTTGTAGTGTGTACTAATGCATGCAAGGAAGGGCTTGGTGGAGTCCTCAGTCAAAAGGATAATGTGGTATGTTATGAGTCCCGTAAATTAAAGAAGCATGAGAGGAATTATGCTACACATGAATTGGAATTAGAATCCATTGTACATGCATTAAAAATGTGGAGACATTACATTATGGGGAGAATATTTGAGCTAAGGATAGGCCACTATGGTCTGAATCATTTGTTTGGACAACCAATATTAAATGTCAGAAAAACTAGATGGCTGGAATTTTTTAGTGAATATGACTTTGAAATTAAGCATATAAAAGGAAAGAAAAATCAGGTGGTTGATGCACTCATCATGAGAGATCATGAAATGCATATTTCAGCCATCAACATATTCAACATAGATTTAAAAGACAAAATTCCAGAGGTTACAAATTCAAATCAGCCATATTTAAAAATAAAAGAAAGCTTACAACAAAGCAATTTACAACAGGAAATTAATTATTATGAGTTGAAAGAGGATGGAATCCTCATGTGCAAAGGAAAAATATATGTGCCAAATTCAGGAGAGCTAACAAATATAGTGTTGAGGGAAATGCACAATGTGCCATATGTTGGGCACCCAAGATATAATAAAACAATTGCACCTATAAGAAGCCAATACTTTTGGCCCATGATGAAGAAAGACATAGATAATTATATTGTTAGGTGTTTAGAGTGCCAAAAGGTGAATACAAAGCATAAACATTCAGCGGGGCTGCTACAACCATTGCCCATTCCTGAGTGGAAATTGGAAGTGGTTACAATTGATTTTATTACAAAGATTCTCAAAACAATGAAGCAACATGATTCCATGATGGTGGTGGTATATAAATTAACTAAGGCAACAACAAATATTGCATAGATCTACATTAAAGAGTTTGTCATGCTACATGTCGTGCCTATGGAAATTTTTTCAGATAGAGATCCAAATTCACATCCAAGTTTTGGAAAGGTTTGTTCAAAGGATTTGGGATAAAATCAAATCTCAATACAATGTATCACTCAGAGTCAGTTGGGAAAACAAGGAGGACTAATAGAATCATTCAATACATGCTCAAAATGTATGTGATGGACCAACCATCAAAGTGGTAAGATTATATCCACTTAGTAGAGTTTTCTTACAATAATGGGTATCGGGCCTCATTAAAAATGAGCCCATTTGGAAACAAGTGTTATACACCAGTGAATTGGGATAACCTAACAAACAGAGCTATGATTGGGTTAGATTTGTTGAGGTAAATGGAAGAGAAGATGACAAGGATTAGGAAAAATTTAAAGGTTTCACAGGATAGGAAGAAAATTTATGCAAACAAGAACAATGTTTTTAGAGATTTTAAAGTGGGAGAACATGTTTCTCTAAAAGTGAAAGAGAAAAGAAGTTCGCTAACATTGGGTTGATTCATAACGTTGGCAACAAGATATTGTGGACCTTTTGAAATATTAGAGAAGATAGGGTTAGTTGCATACGTTCTAGCATTTTATGCAACCATGAGACTACATAATGTATTTCATGTGTCATTATTAAATAAATATGTTCCTGATTCTAACCACATAATTGATTGGACTCTTATCCAAATGGAAAACGAAGTGGATTTCCGGTTGGAACCAATACACATCTTGGAATGGAAATTCAAAGTGCTCAGAAAAAAATCCATAGGGATGGTAAAGGTTCAATGGACTTGCTATGGTCCCGAAGATGCAACATGGGAGCATGAAAAAACTATGCGGGAGAAATACCTGCAAATTGTTTTCAATCTTGAAGGAAACAAAAATTGAAAATGCAAGACTCCTTTTTTGGGAAGCTAATGTTCCTGAAACACATCTCAGAATTATGGTCACTTGCACTAAAGGAATGGTGTAGCCTGATGGACTAGAATGAGTGAAGGTGGCACATTCCTTGGGTCATCGGGTTGAGACAAATATGAGATTCTAGTTGGCACTGATGTTGCATGGTAAAAATTGCATAATTTTGCTTTATTTTCATAAATTGTAATGTGGTGTAAATTTGTATATCATATTCAGCATGGGGTTGTGCATCAATGATGGTGCACAATTGTAGGAGAGGGGGGATGTAACATCCCTACTATAATCCTCAGTTTAATTAATGCATAATGTAGATATGAATGTGGCTATGGCCAATCGATGTAATATGTGAATGTATTTTCTATTTTTAAATAAATAAAATGTGATACCAGCTGCTAGGGGATATGGACGGATATGAGGGATGAGTTTTCCACGAGAGAAAAGAGTGTGTAAGAGGGGTCCAAGGGGGAAATTAATTATGGGTATTAATTCAACCCATTTTCCTTAATTTTATTATCATTGGGGATAACTTCTAATTTTTTGTTTGAGTGTATGAAAGCCCAATAATTAAACTCATGTAAGAGGGTGGGTGTGAGAGTCACATCCCATAGTTATTGGAGGGCATGGATAGGTTGAAGTACAATCAAAATTGGGTAGAGTGAGCAGTCAACTGTCTTTGGAAAATAAAGGAAATTTTATGGGAAGTTACAGGAATTTTTACACATTGAGTTTTACATGAACAACAAGCGGAGAGAAGAGGAAAAGAGCAATAGAGATAAAGAAAGAATGTTGGGCGAATTTTGGAGCATGTTGGAGTGTTTTGGAGATGAAGATTGAAGAGATAGATTGTCAGGACTGAAGAGTGAACTCTTGTGTGAGTTGTGTTGTAACAACAACTGTTTGATGTTGTTACTGGTAGTTTTCCTGGAAAATACTAGTGGGTTGTGGGAGATTGAGTTCTGAGGGGACAGTGAAAGACATCATTTTCTTATGGGTTATTAGCCCCGACTTAGGGGTAACTTGTTGTTGATATTTGGAGAAGCAATTCTATGGTTGGGTGGAACATCCTCCCCAAGCAATTGGTTGCACAACTATTTTAAAAAAGATAAGTGTTTATCTGTTTTCTTGAGTTAATGTATGAGTTTAATTGTTGTGTGTTTTACTCTGTGCATGAGAATGAATTATATATTGTTGTGGTGAGATTAGTAGTTGCATTTACATTTTTAACTAGTATGGACAATTGCATGAACTTGATTGTCATGTTGTTCATAACTTGAGGTTTAAATGTGTTTGTTAATCGATTTTTGTAGTAACAGTTACATATTCTAGCACGATGCTTGAATCGTTGCATGTGCTAAGAACAGTGGTCGTGTGTAGTACAAAGCTTGTTGTGTATGTGTGTTGCAAATATTTGTCATGCACACTACAAAGGTTGTTGCGAGCATGGTTTTTCACAATGAGAAGGTGGCATTCATGTTAGCTAGCATGATGTATCTACATTTAAATAATTGATATCTGTAATGGTTAAATATGTGTATAATTCGTAGTTGGTAAGCTATAGGAATTTAGTTAACCGAAATGTTTTGAATTTATGTGTACTTTTTTGCAAGTAATGTTCTTGAGTTAAGGTAGGGGACTTTACAGTTAGGGTCAAGGAGGTAAAAATTAATATCATCAAATCATAGAGAGAGAAAAAAGAAGGAATTTTTCTCAAGGATATCTCGGAAAGGTGAAGAATCACTTTCATCTAGAGATCAGCTCGGGTCAGAGGAGAAGAGAAAATAGGGGAAGTTGTAGGAAGATTCGACATATTAGAGTTACAATAGCAAGAACAAGTGGTATGTATTGCATAGGTTGCTTGGGGTGCATATATATGCTAGCTATAGTATAGAAGCGCGTACATACATGGTCTATAAAATCCAGGGCATATACAAATATCATAAATTCGAATGTATGGGGTCGTATAGCCGCGAAGGTGTTGCTAGGGTTTGCAGGTGCTATCTGTAGTTTTCAATATTTCTTAGTGGGCCATTTTCCTAGTAAGAGAGCCCTTGTAATCTTTGATATTATTCTAATGTTAAGTTGATTTGAAGGGCATAAATATTTGTGTGTTTGGAATTCGTTTCTTTGCTTCCACTAATTATTTCTATTAATTATTCTAGTCAGTGTATTTTTTGTGAGCTGCAAATTTGTTTTACAGCAAGGAAAACACTAGTAAACAATTTATCTAGATGTTGGGATTAGAAAAGTGACAAAAGAGGCCTAGGTAGAATAATAAAATATCTAGGCCACAAAAGCATCATTGGCACAATACTAGGGCCTAGAAGGATGCCATGAAGGAAATTTCCAATTATCATCATTGTTTCTCTTCTATAGTGAAGGAGGAGGTTTCCTAGATGTAGAATTTAGTTCTGTAGAAAAGAAGGAATCTCTCCAATGATCAAATTGAAGTTGAATTCAAGGATTGGGTTCCTGACAATGGGTTTTCACGAACTAGGGACACCAAAATCTTCAATTTGGTTGAACTCTATCGGTTGAAGAAATCCTTTATAGCCTCGGTAGTGGTGGAAAGAGGGCAACAACAAGAAGCTATCCTTCATAAACTAGATCTGAAGGACAAGAAGTTTGAGGCAAACTACATATATGTAATTGATATTAAAATCACCATTTCCAACCATCAAGACAACGAGAATGACCCTCTGGTACCAATTGATCACACTCAAGGATTGGAAGGCACCCCTCCAACCCTATTCTCATTGATGCAGATCCTATGGCGCGGGGGGCTACTCAGAGCTAGTATAAGCAGGTACACGACCTCATGGGAGGACCAAACATGTTAAATTGTCCTAAGTGGATATGATACCCTCCCATGTATTTTTTTTGTATCTCTATGTTATACTATCTTTTTCCACGTCATATGCATAGATGCACTTGTTTGTCAGAATCTGAAATCTATCTCCCATTTACAAACCCAAATTCCTCGTCAAAATATTTAAAAAGCACCATTTGGCCAGTCATGCACTACTCTTGATCTGACATAGAGAGTATGCAACTTTATATATGCTCTTTCCCCTTTAGCAACTCGTGTGTGCACTCATTTTTCACCAAAAAAATAAAATGTGCACGTAATGTGCCTTTTTGGGCAGAGTTCACGGGTTTCCCAAGTTAATTACCTCCTATAGCTCGCACCTAACTACTCCAACAAACTTTTTGAGGTATAAATAAAATCCATTGGGTAGAAGAGAGAAAGCATCAATTGAAACACCCTTATGCTAGTGAAATTATGCTAAGTCTGCAAGCCTTTTCATCCTGAGCTTTTAAGATCTGTCTCCCATATCTGGAAACCCTTGTTTCCAAAATCTTTCCTTTGTTTCCAGAAACTTGTCCTCTTCCCTTTACTTATCTG
>JASDQU011506780.1:4995-17512 GCA_032191745.1 Picea mariana | reverse complement strand
GATAAGGAAGTTTTTTTTGGGTTTTCTTCCCCTAGAGGGTTTCCCAGGATAAATGTTGTGTCTCTTGTGAATGTGTATTTATCAGTGATCTTGTTCTTATTATGCTCTTATCTTATGAAATGAAAAGAACTATAATAATGGCATAAACATTAACACTATAGAGTAAGAAACTTTTGTCACGAACAAGGGCATGGCCATGCCATGGTGCCTTGTCCCTTTCATCATGTTTAATGGGGAAGGAAGAGTCCACGGATTGTGAAAGTAAGTCATACAAAATGACAAGACTTGAAAAATCTCAACCTTAGGCTGGTTTGATACGAACTTAACATCGTCGGGAGGGGGTGGGTAATCGAAAGTACCCATCAAAGGTGGGCACAAACCAACCCCTATGTTGACGATGCCGGTTTCAGGGTTGTCAATCATCGGGACCGTGGATGCCCCCGATGAAGGGTCAGGATGGGAGAAAGACAATTGATCAATGGTCACTATCTGGTACTCGTGTGGAAACAACAAGACCCAAAAAATAGTAGCAACCACTGCTTGCATAGAATAAGTCCAACTCCTTCCTAACATAAGATTATATTCGAGTTGAGCATCAACTACTTCAACTTCGATGCACACCATTTTCCCCCCTAACAGCACAGGGAAAGAGGGAATTATGCCATGTGATCGGAAAGAACGACCGTCGAAAGCGGTAAGGAGAGTTGGTGACAGAGACAAAATGGGCTGGCCTATGGCCTTCCAACATGCCAAAGACATTGCACATGTTGAGGCACCTTCGTCAACCATTGTGCAAAAAATGTTTTGTGTACAAGTTTTCGTGGTATAAACCACTACTATCTTAAATGCAACGTGGTAAGGGAGATGAGGTTTTAAGTTGGTCGTATCAAGCATGATCGTGCCAAGATTATAAGTCTCAGTGGATCCTAAAGAAACTAACAGAGCCTTTCTCTAGGAAGGGAAACTCTGGAGGAATTCCAAAGCAGACATCGTACAAGGGGTTTGTGACAAATCCTCCACCACAGAGTAGTTTTGGGTGGCCCTTGCATTTGGGTTGTGAGAAGCTTTCTTGAATGCACCTTTTGGGATGCATGTCATTGTTTCGACCAATCTCTTCTCAATATGGAAAGGAAGAGGGGGAATCATGCTTATGGACTTATCATTTAAGGGCTCTAATCACGCATGCAGAAAATGACCATTTAAAGGCCTCTACTTTTTCCTATTCTCCCAACACAAAACCCCTCATTCATGCAATAGGTGCAAACAAGATTAGGTAACTCTACCTTAAATCCTCCATTTGATGTCAATCCCTTTTCTTTCACTCTCTCCTTGACTGCAATCCTCCTCCCAAAGCTGACCTGCATTCACAAATAGACAAAGAAAGAGTTGCAAACATGCATTTCATATACTAATTATTGGGTTAGATGTGACAATATCATAAAATAAATACACAATTTGAGCACATAATATGGTGGGATGAAAAAAGTATTCCTTTTTGTATTAATCTTCACAAGAGTGTGCTTACAATATGTGGTCGGCACTGCTCCTCGAACCTGGTCCTGGGCTCCTCTTCACAACACACCAATTATTCAACCTCACAATACAATTGCAGGAAATTGGTGAAAAGGAGGGATAAATTTGGGCAGAGTTTCTATGCTCTTCTTCCTCTTTTTTTAATTGCGACCCCTATGTCTTCTTTTATAGGTAGCTTATCCAGTTGAATGACTGGCCATAGATATTCAAACGGTTTTAGCAATTTCCCGAAACTCTATTTCCCGTCTGCAACTTTCCATTTTTCATTCTTTTGTTAGTATACACGGGCTGTAGAAGGCCTGTAAGAAGGCCTGTAAGTGTATGGATGTGTGCATACGTGGGATGTGTAAGTCCAGGGTGCGTGTGGCTCAAAAAAGAGGGATTTTTAGAAGAGATTGGCTCAAGAAATTGGCAACTAGTAGGGCCAGAGGCCAGGTATGCAGGCTGGGTGCAAATTAGGTTTATAATAAAAGGGACATTTGTATAAACTGGGACTAGTTAGCATATCACCAGCTAATCTTTAGACATTTGTATAAACTGGGACTAGTTAGCATCCTTAAAAGATGTGTCTTGGATCATGAAAGGAAGGATATACTTTGGGAATGCCACAATGGAGTTGTGGGAGGTCACATAGGAGGAAATTCCACTGCACAAAAAATTCTACAAGATGGACTTTGGTGGGCAACACTCTTCAAGGATGAAAAGGTATACGCTAGATCATGTGATGTTTGTCAACAAGTGGGTAAGTCGTCACGACGAGATGAATTACCACTGCAACCAATTTGAGCTCTACAAGCATTTGAGAAATGGGCTTCATTGGGCCAATCAACCCCAAAACCAAGAATTCAAAGTCTAGGTACATCATCACCACAACTGACTACCTTACGCGTTGGGATGAAGCAATAGTTGATCAGAACTGTTCAACCGCTACTGCTTCTAGGTTCATCTTTGAGAATATTATCACTCATTTTGGATGTCCTAGGAGCCTAACCAATGATTAGGGGTCTCATTTCATTAGTAGCACTATAACAAAGCTTACAGTAGAGTTCCTGATACAACACCACAAAAGCATCCCTACCCCCCACATGCCAATGGAATAGTAGAAGCATTCAACAAGATTCTAGAAAGAGGGTTGAAAAAGGTTTGTTTTGCAAATCAGAAAGATTGAGATGAAAGAGTACCAATAGTACTATGGTATTACATGACAACCACAAAGAAAATCCACAGGTGCACACTGTTCCAGCTAGTTTATGGGAAAGAGGCAGTGGTGGCTACATAATTCATCACTTCAAGTTTGTATATTGCACAGATCACACATATGTAGAGGAGGAATCAGTTGCGCACAGACTTATGAAGTTACAAGAACTCGAGGAGACCATATTTCTAGCAGACTTCCACCAGTCAGTTGTAAAAGTAAGACAAAAATCTTGGCATGATAGGCACATTAAGACCAAGGTATTTATGCAAGGAGACAAGGTTCTACTCTACGATAGTCGGTACTAGAAGCATCCTGGTAAGTTGTGCATGAATTGGTTGGGACCATTTATAATTGTAGAGATCTGACCCTCAGGAGTAGTCAGAATCGTGCAACTGGATGGTATGTTGCAACTAGAATGGGTAAATGATGCTCGCCTGAAGCCCTATATGTCTCAAAAATGAGAAAAAGAGGTTGTTGCTCTAGTCCAAAGGAGCATGTATAATAGTTAGAATTGAGTTTTCTGAATTTTTTGTAAATTAAGTTAATAAAGTTGATGTGTGTAGTGTTGCACCATGAATCATAGTTCATTTTCTGTTTAAATGTTGTTTGATACAAAACTAATGACTCAATAGTGCAGGATGTGAAGCATATTAATGATATTTATTAATATGACAGGGACCCCCTTTGTGGTGTCTTAGTGATTTCTAGGGTTGTTTGTCCCAAGCTTCGATACTCTCACATTGAAAAGTTGTCCCTTGCAACAGTGCACATTGTCCAACATTTGTGAAATTATATTCTCATGCAAAGTACCCCTGTTATTCATGATTCTAAATTAATGTGTCACATCCTTATCCATCATATCATTGGGGAACACACACAATGTGGATTATCATCCTCCAAGAGTTTGACCTAGAGTTTGTTTCTTCCAAGTCTAAGAAATCTTTGGTAATTGTAGAATTTATGGCCAATATTCCCCGAGTTGATGTCAAACCCATGGTTAATGAATCATGTTGATACTAAGAGGGGGGTCAATCAATATCAAGTACAATTTTTAACACTTTCAAAACTTCAATCAGATTACTTGTTACAATTTTTACTTCAAGAAAATTATGTATCCAATATATATCCAATGAGCAATTAAGAATATCCAATGATCAATAAACAGTACTAGAACAAACACACCATACACCATGCACAATAAACTTATGTGAAGCAATCATGAATTATTGTTCAAAGGAAGTAATGACTTCCAAAGGAAGCTACAACTTCCAAGTTCAAGGGAGGGATAAACCTCCAAGGAAAGATACAATCCTCCAATATAAAGAGGGGGTTAAACACTTTATCCTTTCCCTTTTCTTCCACCCAAGAATATATGAGAGATAATAAAACTTTACATTAAATTATCATCATCAACCAATCATCACATAGAACCTAATAATGCTTCCTAAGACTTATTCAACTTATGAAATTATTCACTTCTTGGAATACTTTGATCTTGTATATAATATTACTCAATGTATTCCTAAAAATCCTCCAAGTTTCACTCCTTCAATCCTCCCATAAAAGGATTTATAGAGAAAATGGTAGACCTTATTCAATTTTGGTTTGTTCAGGAGAGCGAACTTGTACAACATTCCCCACACTCAATATTTAACATCGGATTTTGAAATTAGTACATAGGAAACTAAAGCCTGTACTCTTTCCAATGCAATTGATCTCACTTCATTTGGATTCTCTATGAAGACATTATGACTGTTTGACCCAAAACACTTGTTTATGATGAGCTTCAGGACTAGTCAAAAACCCTATCTTCCACAGAGTGTATCTCCAAAATTATAGAAAATAAAGAGCTGAAATTTTTACCATAGGTACCTAGATATTTATTCTCAATAGCCTCTTTCTTTCACCATCTGAATCGTTCTAGAAAAAAAAATTATAGAGAAAAGGGTAAGATGACTTGTAAACAACATACCTTAGAACACATCACCAAAATATTTCACCCTCCCTTGAAATTTGACCTTCTTTACTTCATATTTCCTAAAACATTTGACTTATATATCCTTTTTCATTAATAAACTTGTGTGTGTTCAAAAATGAATGTATAATGAGATGTATTTATACCCTTTATGTCACTTCATCTTAAAATTAGGGCCGACATGTATTTTCTTCTTCAATTCACATTATCATCTTCAAAAATTCATTTCTTCTGAGTCATGAGGATCCATGTGACGTGCCACATACCACTAGAACTAACATGACTTATACTATCCATCCATGGGTGTTGTATCTACATGTTTAATTTTCTTCATGTTTATATACTTCGATCAAATATGGGGTCCGAAATCCAATGGCTAGGGTTGACATCAATGACTATAACCAATGACTAGGGTTAACATCAATGACAACAACCAATATCCCAACAATATCCCCCTTTGTCATTAATGGAAACACTCACTCTCCCCTTGTCATCATGATCCCAATTTCTCTCCCACTTTTACATCAATGGAAAAGGGTGGGGTTTATCCCCCTGAGTTAAATGGAAAGGTAACTCTCTTCTTTGCAGATGCTCCCCTTGAACATATAGCACTTAATAACACTTCATTTTTCTTTTTGGTCTTCTGGTCTTTTTCTTCCTTCAAGATCTTCCGTGTGTCTTCAATCTTATTTCTCTTCTCTTGGTATAGGATGTATATGTTACTTGGTCTTCTTGTTGCAGTTGCAACCAATCTTCCTGAACCTTCTTCTTTGATTTTTCATCTTCGTGAGTCAAACATGAGAGTATATCCTTGATAACACATTTTACTAACAATGAGGATATTATGCTTCAAGTCTTCAACCAATAGGACATTCTTTGCTTTTACATTTTTTCTTCCAAGATATACTACACCTTTTCCAAGTATTTTGGTAGATGAGTCATCTCCAAATGCAACATTTCCACCCTTTCTCTTCAAGATGATTAATTTGTCTTGATCCCTAGTCATGTGTGAATAACATCCACTATGTATGTACCATTCATATTATTCTTTACATTCTTCAGGGGTCAATTCTATTCAACAATATTCATTGTTTGGAATCTCTTTCCTTCTCCATATTGTGGTTGGCATATGGACATTTGGCATGGGATCATATTCATTCATATATCTGCAATCTCGTGCTTTGTGACCAAGATAATTAAATTTGTAGCATACAATATTTTGGTCCATCAATGGGGAAAATGAATTATAACTTATGTTAAAAAATCCACTATCATTTCCATATCTTCTATTTACACCATTCATGTTTCTTGCATATTTGTTCCTTTCATTGATTCTGCAATTAATTGCCTTATGTCCAAATTTTTTTTCAAGTATAACAATGACCAATAAAAAAATTTGATACCTAGAAGTAATATATCTTCTTTGTGATGTAGTCCATCTAGGTTCACGATCTACTCTTCTGTAGTTTCCTTCATACTAAGTGAAGCTTTATTGGTTTCTGAAGGTAGGACGTCTTCTTGGATATTCATCTCTTATGTAATGAATCCTTATTTCCATAATCCTAGTCCACTTCTCATCAACTGATCTAGGTGGATATCGGTGGCCACCCACCTTTTCCAACTGGCTCAAAACAATTTTCTGGCAATTTTGGCAATTTACTATTTTTAGCAGTTTTTAACTTCTGGGGCCATTTTGAGGGCCTAAATTAAGGTTTTTTGGGATAGATCTTCTCAATGATGGCCAAAGGATATAATTTAGGTCCAAAAATGAATCTCCTTCATGATACCTTTCCAACGAGCTATTGTGCACCCCAAACAAAGATCATATGCCAAAGCTACAACCCCGGGAAGTTGATACACCAAAATACCCAAAACAGGGTCCAAAAAACTCTTGGCTTTTCATCTTCTGGGGTTAGGGTTTTGTATTTTATTTATGATAAAAAGGCCTTTGGAGCATCATTGTAAAATCATCTTCTCATGTATGTGAGTATCCTTCAAATCTCTTCTCAGAGATAAGATGCCACCATTATAACAAGTCTTTCACTCTGTATTTTTACAGTCTTTGTACATTTTTGCTCGTTAATATAAAACTGTGTATTACTGTATATTTGTTTTGATGGTTGCATCTCTGATACATTTATGTTATATTATTGGATATCTGACATATCTTTGTACATTGATTTATTATATCTCCGCTCTCATTTCGTGTCAAAAATAATCCAAATCAATGGTATCAGAGCAGGCTTCTCTTGATCGTTTTTCAGTGCATGTCCCGATGAGGTCCAAGTATAGCAAGTTAGGTCTCAATATTGTCTCTCTTAAGGAAAATATCTCTCGTACACCCAATAAAACCTCCATGGTGGAAGACAATAAAAATGACGGAGCAAAAGATTCTATTAATCTGTTTCTTGAGCAAGCTTTCACGTGACAGAGGGACGAAATGATGGAGAATTTTTCCCACATCCTTCAACGCTTGTCGATAACAAAAGGTGTGTATTCATCAAGCAACCACTTTGGAGGCACCTCACCTTTCAAGGTACATGTTAATTTTTATATTCCCATATTTGAAGGTCAGATAGATGCGGATGCCTTAGAAAAATGGTTAAATATGATAAAAGGTTATTTCTCTGTTCACCATTTTTCTGACAGGGAAAATATCACCTTCACACTCCTTAAGGCTCTCCTCCATGTCAAACATTGGTGGGAAACTTACTGGGATAAAATTTCCATATAGGATTATGGAATATATGGGGTCGATCCCACTTGGGATGTTTTTGTGGATGCGATCAAGGAACAATATTACCCTATTGGAAACTATGAAGACCAGTACATGAGATGGACCACACTACAGCAAGAGAGGGGACAAGAAGTTTTGAATTTCACCAATACCTTCCATACCTTTCTCACCAAGCTGGGTATCAAAGACTCCAAGAAAAATTTGGTTCTGAAATACCGCGGGCCTCTACACAGATACATCCAAACTGAAATGGATTTTCTGAATATCTCATCAATCGGTGTTGTGTATCGATATGTTGTTAACATCGAGCAGAAATTTAGGCACCAGAACAAACAGGATTTTGGATCTGTAAATCCACAACAAACAAAGTATGAGAAAGACGGACCTAACAAACTAATTCCTGAAAACCAGTCTAAGTCATAGGAAAAGAAGGGTCACGAGAAGACAAAGAAAGACACTAGAAAATGGTGCAATTTCCACAAAATCCCCTAGCACAACATCGATGAATGTCTCTCAAAATAGTCATTGGTGGTTGAGATCAAAGACAAGGATCTGGAACCTAATTTAGAATCTGATTTAGAAAATACCAGTAGAAGACAGATCATCGACGTAGACCCCACTACTATTGTTGTGAATACAACAATTCAACCAGAAGAACCCATAGATCCTGAAGAGGGGTAGAAAATTTTTCATTCACAGATGTGGGTGAAGGGGACCCCACTGCATTCTATTCCTGATAGTGGAATCCAGAAGAACCTCATCTCAAAAAAGGTCATCAAACAGTTGGGATTGTCGACAACACCACACCCACAACCATACAACATTGAGTGGCTTCGCCAGGGATGAGATCTTCATGTCAGCCAGCAATGTCGATTGTCATACATCATCCAACCCTTCAAGGATGAGGTATTATGTGATGTTTCCCCGCTGGATGTCTTTGATGTTCTCTTGGGCTAGCCATATATGTGGAAGCACCATGCTATCTATGAGTCTCGAACCCGTAATTTCATTGTTACTCTGGGGGGTCATCTCTAAAGGATACCAGAGGTAGTTCCAACTACTGTGCCACCTAAACAATGCCACAAGGTAGTATCTCAAACTACAAAATTAATATTCTTCACAATCTGTTCAAAAGGTGAACAGAAGGATACTGCAACCACTACAGGCTTGGCCCAAGCACCATCTATCCAACAGAAGTAGCTCGAAAAGAATGCAGAAAATCATAAAGATTCCTTATTCACCCAGAAATATCATGTATCCTGACTGGTTGAACAGATTCAACCCTGCCAACAATAGGTTCATGATAGCCTTCCACAACGCAACGTCTCCAGCAAGGCAAGCAACGCACCAAGATTCAATCGCTTTCCCCTCTCCCCCGGGAACACAATGCAATGGAGACCATCAATTCCTAATGAGGGAGGATTGATCTAGGTGGATATCAGTGGCCACCCACCTTTTCCAACTGGCTCAAAATATTTTTCTGGTAATTTTGGAAATTTACTACTTTTAGCCATTTTTAACTTCAGGGGCCATTTTGAGGGCCTAAATGAAGGTTTTTATGGATATAGATTCTCAATTATATCTAAAGGATTTCATTTATCCCTCAAAATGAATCTCCTCAATGATACCTTTCCAACGAGCTATTGTGCACCCGAAATGAAGATCATATACCAAAGTTATGCCCCCGAGAAGTTGATACACCAAACTACCCAAAACAGGGTCCAAAAAACTATTGGATTTTCATCTTATGGGGTTAGGGTTTTGGATTTTCCTTATGATAAAAATTCCTTTGGAGATTCATTGTAAAATCATCTTCTCATAGATGCTAGTAGCTGTTGTTGTAGGAAAATCTCCCTGCGGACGGGTAGATTGCCTCAAAGAGATAGACCCTACTCTAAGATAGAAAGTGCTTAACGTGGACACTGACTTCTTTTCAAATCCATACAAACTAGCACATGAGAAGGAAGGAGAACAACCGTACCTTTTTATCAATTTTTGTCCCTGCATGCTCCAAATCGAGCTCTGAACTCTCGCTCCTTGCTGAGTCCTGTAGACAAACAAAGTACGACCGCTTCCTACTCTATTGATGTTAGCTTGAAAACAGATCTATCTATCAATGATAGGTTCATGTGAGATCAGACACAAACTAGAAAGAAATTGGTCAAGCATGTCATATTGATGAGAATAATGATAACAGTACTTACAATCGTAGATGCGAATGCGACAGCTTCGTCAAGTCCCCTTTGTCTAACCCTTGCTCGAAAGATCCACAACCTGGATGATAGCAACTTCATTGATCACTCTCCTCTGATTGACTGTGAGTTTCCTATGAGATCATAGGTTTCATGCTAGCAATTCTTCCCCAAAATATCTCTATTCCAGCACCACTTATGAGATCATAAGTTTGGTGTGATTCTCTCTTTCTAGTCCCCCTTTCACCATTAGAAAGCTTGTTTATATAGCCTTGGAGAGGCTTCAACCACTTGAGATATCCTTGGGGAAGTTGAGGATTTTCCTCCTTTAGTTGAGGATCTGCCCTAAGATCATGGTTGGACTAGGGATTCAAATCCAACTGCCTTCCAAGAATGAAAGGATCCTTCCCCCATTCATCTCAACAACTTAACCACTGCCCAGAATAGGTAGCGCTCCCTCAAAAGGACCATCAGAGCGTTATAGCACTCCCTAGTAGGCTTTAGGGGGGTGGAAGCCTCTCAAAATCTATAGCACTCCCTCAAAAGGGCCAGGGGAGCTTTATAACGCTCCCAGACAGTGTAAGGAGGAGTGTCGGTTCTCCAAGAAGAGGTATAGGGGAGCGCTCTTCTTCAAAAGCTCAGTTTTTGAAGTGATTTCAGATGGAAAAAGGTTTGCAAGCCTGCTGACTCATTTCTCCTCTTCCAAATCAAATGTTTGAGGTGTTTTAAGTGTCCTCCTCATGTCATTATAGGCATGACATAGGCATCATGGTAGTATGATTTCTTTGACACCTGCGACACTTGTGAGAAACATGCAACACTTGCGATCTTGTGAGCAAAATGTGACACTTGCGACCTTTGTAATGACGACACTTGCGACACTATCAAAGTGAGTATTTTTTATGTGTAACAGATTGCCCCCCAAAGTATGAAGTTAGAAGACAAGAACTGATAACTGAAATGCTTTGTAGACTTTCAAGCAAGGGTATAGANNNNTAAAATACACTGCAGATCCATAATTGTATTGATAAGAAGGTATAGCCACCGAATATACAATGTGGATCTATACTATGATAACTTAGACTGATCGTAGCCATGAAGAATACACGGTGGATCTACGAGATGACAAGACATAACCACAACCAATACAAAGTGGATCTATGTAACAGTGTATGTGTTCTTTGTTCAAGAGAAACTCCATTGGAACCTGGGAAAAGTACATATCAAAGTGATCACTCAACCCAGGGTATTCTTACCTATCCCGATGTAGTACAAATATAACCATGTAAATAGATGTCTTGATGTTGAACATGGCAGAAACCACTTGATTACCAGTCAATGGTGTAAACCGTTAACAAGTGCAAGGGAGATCACCATTAATGTCAATGATTCTCAAGGTACTATAGTAAATTCCAACGAATGTGAATGGATGAGATGAATTTGAACATCTGTAGAATCATTCGATCAGAGGTCAATGATGTAAACCTACTGTCGAATGTGAGGAGGCTTTCCATTGAGGCATGCAGGTCCCAAAGTACTAACTGGTTTTTAAGCCTGATTCTTGGATAATGTGTTGAAGTCGACAGGAATAGACTCATCGAGGGAGGGCCTTGATGTATCCCCCATCAATGACATGAAATGTACATAGAGATGTAATTGGTAGATCAAATGGACATGGACTGACACAGGTTTTGAGACAAGATATTTGGGATGGCTGACTCTAGAGGCGGATACTTCCCTTGAACATTGAGGCACAACAGAAAAACATGACATGGACCAAAACTATGCAGTGGATACTGTGACTTATGTCGGGTGACCCATAGGAGTGAAAGGAACTCAAAGGATTGGCTTAGTGCAGAGGTTCAGTGGATTATGATGTGTGTGAATGACAAAGTGTCGTGTTCAAGGGCGACTCTAAGAATTACTGGATAATGTTCTCAAGAGACTGCTTGGCTTGCTCCTTTCAATTTTTCCCCCATCCAAATAGACGAGTACCTCTTTTTGATTTAATGAGCTCGAGGAGGATAACACATGCTCGATATAACTCACCTTCGGTAAGTTCCTCTTCCTTTGTTTAATGAACCAGAAGAAGTAAGGGTTCGGTCTCATATGGGTCTGTCGATGTTTGCTTTAACGAGTCCAAAGACAGAAAACTCGAAGGTTTTTCAGGATTATAGAGTTTGGAAAAACACTTAAAAGAGAAATCTCTCAGTTCCTTTTTCGTACAGTAGTCTAATGAGACCAAAAAAGAGATAAACTATCACTCGAAAGATGCCCTTTCTAACCTTTTAACAAGTGTGAAAGGAAGCAAGATCACTCGACCATATTTTCATATTTAGAGAGTCTGAAAATGGTTTAAAGACAACTCCAAGGGGGTTCCTTTTTCGTGTGTTCGTGTATCCATACAGGTCCGAAAAAGAGATAAAAGTTTACCCATTTTCATTCTCATGTATTTACGAGCATGAGAAAGAATAAATACTAAGCTCGGTATGCCCCCAGCTTGAAAGCTAGTGGATTGACTCTAGAATGATCATCAAAGGTTGGAGACATGCCCCCCAAGCTTCAATTCATTCACTGACTTTGAGGCTGTCACCAATTTCTGTGCTAGATGGAGAAAAAGGATACAGGTGGATGAAATGAAGGTTCAAGAGAGGTGCCTGTTTCATTTTTAAATGAGCTTGACATAAGAAAAGAACTATGCTCAAGGTTCTAGGTTCGATCCCCAGATTGTTGTTTCATTTTTTAACGAGCTTGCTACAGAGAAGAAAACTATGCTCAAAGCCTCTGTTTCAATTTTTAACGAGCTTGAAACAAGAAAAGAACTATGCTCGTGGTTTCATCCAGATCATGGCTTCCAAGAGGATAATGCTTTGGAAGGGTAC